>QJPP01000022.1:187500-415000 GCA_003996215.1 Jaltomata sinuosa
AGTTATACTTTTGTTACAGATCCAGTAACCAGAGATATTAATGCTCTTATCAATATGAAACAAAAGCATGTTGATTATTTACAATTGGAAATATTTAGTCTGAATATATTCAACTCTATGAATTCTGCTAAAGTAAGGGAAAAAATTAAACTAATTTCTGAGCAGATGGCCGTTGATATATGTGCTGATCATCCTAGTGCCTTTTGGGATCGAAAGAAGCACATTGTTACCCTTCCTTATGAGGATAATTTTTCATAATATAATATTTCCACTAAATCTCGTCCTTGCCAGATGAATGCGAGTTAGTGAAATTCTGCAAAAAAGAAATTGATAATTTGTTACATAAAGGTTTGATAAAACCTTCCAAGTCTCCTTGGTCTTGTACTGCATTTTATGTCAATAATGCTGCAGAAAAAGAACGTGGTGTTCCTAGATTAGTCATAAATTATAAACCTTTAAATAAATATTTGAAATGGGTAAGATATCCTATTCCCAACAAACGAGATCTTTTATCAAGATTATATGATGCCAATATATTTTCAAAATTTGATTTAAAATCAGGTTATTGGCAGATTCAGATTTTTAAAGAGCATTCTTATAGAACTGTTTTTAATGTACCTTTTGGGCAATACGAATGGAATGAAATGCCTATTGGTTTAAAAAATGCTCCATCCGAGTTTCAGAAAATTATCAATGATATTTTTAATCCATATCTAGATTTTATCGTTGTTTATATTGATGATATTCTAGTATTTTCTAAAACTTTTGAAACCCACATAAAGCATCTTGAGATATTCAAGAAAATTGTTATTCAAAATGGTTTGGTAATATCAAAATCAAAAATGAGTTTATTTCAAACTGAAGTCCGATTTCTAGGACATCATATTTTTCAAGGAAAGGTTACGCCTATCCAAAGGGCGATTGATTTTGCATCAAAATTTCCTGATATCATTTCTGATAAAACTCAATTGCAAAGATTTTTGGGAAGTTTAAATTACATATCCCCTTTGTATAAAAACCTATCCCGTGATTTATCCCCTTTATATGATCGTCTAAAAAAGGATTATAAATCTCCTTGGACTAATAGTCGTACTGCTTTGGTAAAGAGTATTAAACTTCGTATTCAGTCTTCACCTTGTTTAAGCTAGCTAATCCTACTTGGAAAAGGGTTATTGAGACGGATGCGTCCAACATCAGTTATGGTGGGATTCTGAAGCAAATCAACCCCAATGATACAAAAGAGTATTTGATAAGATTTTACTCTGGTAAATGAACTGAGGCCCAGAAAAAATATGATACTGTGGCCCATGAAATGCTCTGCATTGTTAAATGTGTTTTAAAATTTCAAGACGATCTTTATAATCAAAAGTTTTTGATAAAAACAGATGCTCAATCTGTTAAATATATGTTTAACAAAGATTTTAAGCACGATGCTTCTAAAATGATATTTGCAAGGTGGCAAGCTCAATTAGCCCCTTTTGAGTTTGAGATCATTTATAAAAAGGGAATAGATAACTCCTTACCAGATTTCTTATCTAGAGAATATCTGTAATAAATCTAACGGTTATCTTCTATACATACAGGATGGATCCCCCGTGGATCACCAAAGGAAGAGGAAGGGGAAGATCATCCCCTAGCTCGCAAGGGAGGTCATACTCCCAAGCATCATCATCAGGATCGTTATACGGATCCTCGTCAAAACTCCCTGTTATACAGAGAGGAAGAATGAGCTTATTTGATGAGAAGATTTCTCAGAAGGATGGATCATCCTTTAATCTAAAGGATATTCCTGATGATAGTCTGTTATACGGACATTTGAAAGCCTAATTGGCCAATCAAAAGCAAGAAGATACCTTTGCTTCTATTGCTAAAGAGGATATTGATGATATCAAATCCTTAGAAAAAGTATCAAAGAGGGAAATTATATTTCTCTTAGAAAGTTCTGATATTCAGACAAACAATGAACCTTGGAAGATACTCCAAAGGTATTTGATCGATGGTTTATACTACCCGGGTGAGTCATACAAAACCTGAAACTATTATGAATCCATTTTTATAAATACGAGAAGTGCATATTTTCAGCATTTCGCAAGTTATAATAATGAGAAAGTTTATAACTTCTCAAAAATCATTATTAAACAGATTATATCCGTCAAAGAATGGGGTATATCCACCATAAGGGAAAGGCAGATAAGCCTTAATCAGTCCAGCATGAGTTTCACTTATTAGGACTATATTCATGCATTTGATAAGGTGCTTTATTATAATAATGATAAACAAAAACATACTTGGTTCATAAAAGTATGTGCGAAGATATTCGCTGACCCTATCTCAACCTGGTTTCTGAAATGGTGGTCATACCACGGTCCTACGATCAAGATACTACCGGCTGAATTCTTAAAGTTATACAAAGAATGGGTGAAGATTTCGCCCGATGTTAATAACCTCTACATGGCAGATCATATTTTGCTATTCAGAGATAATTGATCAAATTTATTTTTTTATCGAATTTTTCATACCATGGATTCACAAATGGAGCCCTGAAGTAGGCAAAACTGAGGACCAAAGCCCATTATTGAGGAGAAAAAGGGCGTCATTTCCCGGTTAGAACCACCAGACACATGGGCTCAATAGGAAGTATGTATTAGATCTTCGACAGACCCTTTGCTCGGATAAATTTTTTACCTTGCAGTCTAAAAAGCTATATGAAAATTCTTGTATATTTCAGTTCTTATGCAGTGCGGACTACCGCTAGCTTAAGGATGCTGAGTTGCTAGATCTGGTTGGTAGCGCTGATTACCGTCAGCCGACACCCGATCATGTACTCTGGTATCAGAGCCTAGAACTTTCATGGTATATATGAGATAGAGGTGAAGTATTTGACATAGATATGAGTTTGATCTTATGGATCTGGGAGAAGTAAGTACTAAAAGTACTAGATTGGAAGAGGTAGATATACCTCAAAACTTTGATTTGTTAAACGAATGGACTATTCCTAAAGTTCCGATGAGGACTATTTATGATTATGGATGGTTTGATAAACTTTCTTCTAAACAACTGATAAAAACTACTGAGCAATATCTTGCTTTAAATTCGTCTGAACAGACTATTCATTTGTTAAACAAGCATGATATTGATTTATATAAAAATTGATATAATTACTTGCATATTGGTATGGTTCAAATTGCCTTTAAACCTTTGACTCTTAAGGGGTTCCCTGAGACTTTCCTAGCTGCTCTTAGAGATGCTAGAAATTTAAATTTTCGACAGTCTCTAATGAGTTCGATAGAATCTACAGTGGCCTATGGTCCAGTGTATTTTAATACACAATCAAATTTGCAGTTATCACCCTCTGATGTAAATATTATAGATGCTTTAACCTTAAATGTTAAAACGCATGGTTATAATTACGTGCCTGGTTCAGAACTGATATGTATGTCCTATAGAATTTGTTTCAAATTATTATCTACTTTAAACCCAAGATGTAAGTTATACGATACATCTGATCAAACTATTTTGGTGGAAACCAATTTTGCAAGGTCCAAGGTCACCACTAGGAGACCCATCAAGTGGGAAGAAATAGATTTCCCAACTACATGGACTCTAAATTCGGTTATATCCCCGAGTCATCTAACAGATGCGGTTACAAATTTTGAGTATTCTCATATTTCACAAAATCCCGATGGTAGGATTTGTATTTAATTTTCTGATAATAGCTATGCATCTCATATTTTCGACAGTCTCTAATGAGTTCGATAGAATCTACAGTGGCCTATGGTCCAGTGTATTTTAATACACAATCAAATTTGCAGTTATCACTCTCTGATGTAAATATTATAGATGCTTTAACCTTAAATGTTAAAACGCATGGTTATAATTACGTGCCTGGTTCAGAACTGATATGTATGTCCTATACAATTTGTTTCAAATTATTATCTACTTTAAACCCAAGATGTAAGTTATACGATACATCTGATCAAACTATTTTGGTGGAAACCAATTTTGCAAGGTCCAAGGTCACCACTAGGAGACCCATCAAGTGGGAAGAAATAGATTTCCCAACTACATGGACTCTAAATTCGGTTATATCCCCGAGTCATCTAACAGATGCGGTTACAAATTTTGAGTATTCTCATATTTCACAAAATCCCGATGGTAGGATTTGTATTTAATTTTCTGATAATAGCTATGCATCTCATATTTTCGACAGTCTCTAATGAGTTCGATAGAATCTACAGTGGCCTATGGTCCAGTGTATTTTAATACACAATCAAATTTGCAGTTATCACTCTCTGATGTAAATATTATAGATGCTTTAACCTTAAATGTTAAAACGCATGGTTATAATTACGTGCCTGGTTCAGAACTGATATGTATGTCCTATACAATTTGTTTCAAATTATTATCTACTTTAAACCCAAGATGTAAGTTATACGATACATCTGATCAAACTATTTTGGTGGAAACCAATTTTGCAAGGTCCAAGGTCACCACTAGGAGACCAATCAAGTGGGAAGAAATAGATTTCCCAACTACATGGACTCTAAATTCGGTTATATCCCCGAGTCATCTAACATATGCGGTTACAAATTTTGAGTATTCTCATATTTCACAAAATCACGATGGTAGAATTTGTATTCAATTTTCTGATAATAGCTATGCATCTCATAGGCAGTCTTTTTGTAATAATAGACTAATGCCTACCGAAAGCTCTAATTATAATAGACGTTCTTTATCTAGTCATAGACTTTTGCCTGATTTACATCATATTTCTCCGATTGAATCTATTTATGGTCCAGCTCGTAAACGTGCTGCTTCTTTACACACCATCACAACTAATAGTAATCCGATGGTAGAAAAGGTCAAAATTGACCCCCGAACGAATGTGGTTCAGGTAAATGATGATAGTTCTGACAAGAATATTTCTTCTGCTTTATTAAATATTCAAATTAAATATATTAAAATATATTTTATTAGATCTGAAAAGATAAATTTATGAAATATTAAGAGTTCAGAAGAACTCTATAGTAGTAGATTTCTCGTTTTAATTAATCTACTAAAAACGGTCACAAAATTATTTATTTAATTTAAATTTAAATTATAAAATATACAATTAACATTATCCCCAAAATTATCATTAGATACCATCACCCACGTCTCTTGAAAAATTAGTACCTTATTATACATCTTTCAAAAATTTAACAATTCTATAATTTCTATTAAAATTAGTGATAATGCGCCAAAGATAACTTTGTTTACAATATTAATAGGAAAAGCCTAAGCAAGATCTGTAGTTTTTTCTCAATCTAAGAATTTATGTTAAAATATTTTTGTCACTTCATCCACTATCTCACATGCTTTGATATTCATAGAAAATATTGTACAAATTAAAATTGTTATTATATTTTTATTTTTTATTTAATTTTTTAAATTTAATATATTCTAATATATTTTATAACATATGAAATGATACGGTTATGATAGAATCAATACATGAATTCAGATAAATAAATTATTATGAACCTTAATAAACATGAAAGCAATAGAAAGATATGATGATGGAGATACATGTTCGATTATGATAAAAAAAATAGTAATGATAGTTATATTACTCTTTAAATCAAATAATCAAAAAGAAGAGATATCAATATCAATTTAAATTGGTGAACCTTAAACGTTAACTGAGAAAGATGAAGATGAACATGACATATCCTTCCTGCATATAAAAAAGAAAAATGTTATATAAAAAAGAGTTTTTAAAATGAAGAATGAAGAATATAAAGAATGCAGTAAATGAATTCATGAATAAAGCTAATGATATAAGACTATATATAAGAGAAGCTTAAAAAGTTAGAACTCTATTCCAATTCCAATTCCAATTCAAATTCAATATATTAATTTATCAAAAGAAGATTCATTTATTATTCTTTCTTATCCCTTACTTATTTCAAATATAATGTATATTTATCTTACCATCTATATATTTGAATTGAAATAAATATTTGAAGTTAATGAATTATTATTATTGTTATTATTATTATTATTACTACTATTCGTACTACTACTACAATTACTACTACTATTACTATTACCACGTAAGTACTACTGCTATTATTATATTTATTATTGTTAATAATAATTTTTATTTAATATTTAAATATATTTTGTAATATCTGAAAGGATAAGTTTATGAAACAATAAGAGTTCATTTATAATTCTTCAATGTTGGTTCCTAGTTTTAAGCTAATATTTTTTTTCTTTTTAAAAGTCTAATATTTTAAAACTCCATTACAATTCAAATTTCATTTAAATTCAAATTCAAATATCATATTAATTTATTAAAAGAAAATTAGTTTATTATTTATTCTTATCTCTTACTTTTTTTTTTCAAATATAATGTATATTTACTTACAATCAATATATTTGAATTGAAATAAATATTTGAAATCAATGAATTATTATTATTATTATTATTATTATTATTATTATTATTATTATTATTATTATTATTATTATTATTATTATTATTATTATTATTCTTCGTACTAATACTACTACAACCACTGCTACTACTGCTATTATTATTATTATTATTATTGTTATTATTATTATTATTATTATTATTTAATATTTAAATATATTTAACATTTAAAAGAAATATGTTTATGAAATAGTAATAGTTCATTTAGAATTCTTCAATTTTAGGTTCCTAGTTTTAAGCTTTTGATAATCTTTTTTAGAAAAAAGCGTAATGTTTTCAAATTCAAATAATTCTAAAAATCTTATTACAATACTATTAAGTTTTGTCCTAAAAACTGCCACGTGGCTTCTCAGTAGCTTGTCACTTGGCTTCTTCTGATGCTTCGTCCTCTGCTTTATAATATATATATACACACACACACCCCTTCTCCTCCTCACCTAAAAATAAAGAACATGAAAAAAAACAAAAATGCCAGGACAAAATAGACAATAAAGTGTGTGAAAATATCAATGCATTTCTTATAAACAAGTCTTAGGTAAAAATAGCACTTGAAACAATTATTTTACTTAAAACTAAAATATCTTTTTTTTTTGAAATACGAAATTATATGAATAAAGAGAAACTCCATGAAAGAATAATTAATGAATCATATAAATCGCTTAGCAAAAAATATTTCGAAGAAATCCAACGAGTAACTAATTATAATGTTATATGTAAAAAAATAATTATTATGCCCTTTTCTGACGAATCGTATAGTTTTACAATTTCATCGACTAAAAAGGTTATCAAATAAATGTAATTACAATTGAAATGATCGAAAAGAAAATATGAGTTAATATATGTTCTAAAGTTGAAAATATTATAAAAAATCTTTAAAAAGAAGAGTTCTTTAATTACATAATTCTAAAACGGAAAGATCCTTTGGAACAACTCGTTGAATTTAGTGAACATTTTAGGACGCCCTAATGACTGTATATCGAATCTATTCAATTTTTACATTATGATGATTGGATGTTCACGGCCTAGCTATACCTGCCGTCTTTTTTTAGGATCAGTATCAACAATGCAGTTTATCAAATAATAAACTTAATCTGAATGATAGAGCTATAACACAATCAAACTTGAACGAACAAAATATTAAGTTGAATAGTATCAGTCTTCACTCGAGGTTATTACTCATTTTTATACTTGCATTTTATTTTTCAATTATTTAATCAATTAAGAAAAAAAAGAAAAAAAATAAGATTCTCTTGCCTTCAAGTAAAGCCATAGCAGGCCATACAAAGGGTCACTTCAAGGATGACTGGATTAAATAAACCCGCAAAAAAAAGTGTTTGGGCCATTTTTCGATTATCAACAACAACATCAGCAAGGGTTCACTCTGACTCATCAATTCTGCACTACCAATAATTTTTTTGCAGCAACATCTGATACCGAATCAACAAATGCTTATCAATTGCCTCCGTCTCTCATACAGACCCAACCTAAGCATCATTGAGCCTTCGTGATATGAACACTCTAGCTAGGCCTAGGTCTCGTCTTTCCAAATAGGAGGAAAATATCATTTTACATCTTTTTGATATTGTTTGAGAAACAAGTTCATTCATTAATTTAATATGCATGTATTTGCTCCATCTTTTTAATTCCTCACTTAAAGAATTCATATTTTTTTCCTTCTTTGATTTTGTTCCTTTGTTTATGTCAATATGTACTCGATCAAATTCATGATCAATCGTGTTGATATGAAGGAGGTGAAGAGAGAGGGGTTACACTAGTTTTTTACGCTTATACCCCTCCTCTAATTTTCTTAGGAGTCATTTAGTTTCAAAATCTTTAATATCAATCCCACTTTTTATATATGAAATAAGTGATACCACAAGATTTTGATATAAAAATAATACTAATTTTAGTTAATATTTTTAACCAAATTCGAGATATATAGATCTAATCTCTTAAGCCTTTGTGCAATTCCTTACATGTATAGTAAGGAATTTACTTACAGTGCATGAACTTCTATTGAAGCCGTAAAAAATGTAAGAAATTTCACAAGTACTTATGAGATTAAATTTATCTATCTCGTGTTTGGTCAAAGGTATTAGCTAAAATTAGTATTATTTTAATATCAAAATCTTATGGTATCACTTATATCATATATTAAAGGTGAGATTGAAATAATCCCATATTTTGAAATCAACTTACTCCTAAAAAAATTAGAAGAATATAAGCATAAAAAATTAAGGTCTTCCCTCTCTCTTTACCTCCTTTGTATCGCCACAACTATCGTGAATTTGATCGTAGAACATGTCAACATAAATAAAAGATCAAATCAACAATGAAAAAAATATGAATTCTTTAAGTGAGGAGTTAAAAAGATAGAGCAAGTACATGTATATTAAATTATTAAATGAACCTGTTCCTCTAGCAATATCAAGAAGACACAAAATGATATCTTCCTTCTATTTGGTAAGACAAGCCCTGATCCGCAAGAATCTTCATATCATGAAGGCTCAACTAATGCCTAGGTTGAGTCCGTACCGGAGACAAAGGCTATTGATGAGCATTTGTTGATTTAGTGTCAGATGTTGCTGTAGAAAAAATCTACTGTTGGTGAAAAATTGATGAGTCAATAGTAGAACCTTGTTGATGTTGTTGTTTTTAATAAAAAATATGGCACAAAAACTTTCTTTGGCGGGTTTCTTTAACCCAACTAATCTTGAAGTGACCCTTTGTATGATCTGTATGGATTAACTTAAAGGGAAGAATTATTTACAACAAATGCATTGGTAATTTCACACACCCTGTTGCCCATTTCCCCTATATTTTTGTGTCATCATTTTAGGTAGAAAAGGAAGAGGAGGAAAGGAGTATATATAAAGGGCAAAAATTAAAAGAGGCGGAGACAGTTAGGTGTGGAGATAGCTTAGCTTTTATTCAGATTTGGATGTATTAAAATTTATTTTGACTGTTTATTTATTTCATTACCTGGCATTGATTTATTTATTTACTATCAATAAATTCGGTTGACAAATCATAAATTAGAATTAAATAAATTTAGTTCACATAATGACATTTTCTATTTGGCAGAATACCCCTAAACTTAGCGTATTTTATATAGAACCCTCTAAACCATTGTCACGATCCAAAAATTACAGTGATGATGGCACCTATCATAACCACCTCTTATAGGTAAATCAACCCTTTTCACAAATACAAAAATATAAAAAAAAATTAAAAGTAAGTTAAAGGGTAATACAAATGTAACGACCTGTTCAGTCGTTATTAAAAGGCACCACATTTTGAGTTACGAAAACTGTTGGAATACACTCTCGATTTAATTTGAAGTGACACGATAAAGTTTCCTTCTATAGCGTCGTCGCTGTCGCGATCGGCAGGCTGCTATAGTGGGCTGACAAAATTAGTAACCAGAACGCGGATTTTATAAGTTTGTTCTCCTCTCTAGTTGCAAAAAGAATGAGGCTTGCTCCAAAAACCCTCTTAGGGTGCCTCAGGGCTTGGGAGCAAAGGAGAGGAGGGATTTTCACTTGGATGGGGTAAAACCTACGGATCTAGTTCTCATCAGAATTTGCCTTCACAGAGCCAAAATTTTATGTTCAAATTTCTACAGCAGGTGCTTGGCGTTCATGTAGACTAGGTTTAATTGAGTAGTTTAGACATGTTTCCAAATGCATAATATGTTGTAGATTAACGGGAGATTTCATGCTTAGGCCTTCGAGCATGGAGTCTGAGTGGATATATGTATTTAATCTGGCGGGTTGGGGTGGAAATCTACTAATATGAGTAGCGTGACCTTGTATTAGATTGATTGATTTAAAGTTATGATTCTTAATCCTAGTGTAATCGGATGATGGGTGGGTTCGTGGAACTAGTAATGATTAAGTGAAAAAAGGATTGCTAGGTCATAGTGGATTCCCGGGATTGGTATGAATGGGGAAAAAAGGATGAACAAGAGAGGTACCGTGTTCTTGGTATTAGGGAATGGGTTCCGGTGGATGCATGTGTATTTCTTATGTGAGTCTAGAATTCAAGGTAGATGAATCAATGTGCTTAATTGAATAGGTCGGGGGTTAGTCTTCGGACAGGTCATCAAGGTTGGAATAGCGAACTAGGTATGTTGTGTAGGTGATGGTTGCTGAATTCAAATTCGTGAATGTGTGCATTATAACTGTTTCTTTAGTATTACTTGCACCATGTGTGTTTCGGAAAAAAGAAATAAGTGTTAGAGATGTCTTAAGTGTCAATTGCATGCAATGAACTATTTTAAATGCTTGTTGGTTTTTATAAGTATGGTATGTATTCATTGTGATTGTGATTGCTGTAATGTCTATGATTATTCAGTTGGCTCAGGTACCATGCCTGGTATAGGTTATTCATTGGTTGACTTGGGTACCATGCTTGGTACAGATTTATTATAGTTAGCTCGGGTACCATGCCTGGTACGAGTTGATTTTTATATGTGTGTTGATTCCATGAGTGAACCGGACTTGTTTATTATGATGTATTATTTACGTGTTGATCCTTGAGTGGCCAGAATGGTATGTTTAAATGTTCATATGGTTTATTGAGTAAACCCATATTATATATTGGCACCATAGGCGATGTCCTAGGGATCCTTGGGTAGTTCAGGTTACTTGAAAGGGTGTGGCATAGTTGGTTGTGTCGGTCAATGGGGTTTAGAACATGTCTTATATGGTGGTTGAGGCAAGTTGGTAACATAGAGTTTTGCAGGTTGGTCTATTAAATTGGCTAAGGGTTGAGGGTCAAGGGTGTGGGCTTAGGGTCTTAAGTGAGAGCGATAGATTTGCTAACAGGGATAATTAGCAATTTGATTACAGGACCGAGACTGGTAAAGTATTTCTAGTGTTTGACAAGATGGGTAGACTTGGAAAGTCTTAGTATTATAAGAGGTCAGGTTATGACTGGGATAAAGGGGTGGAATTCCCTCTAATGATGAAGTTGGCAGCGGAATGAGATAGGAAGGCTTGGGGAAGAGTGTGTAAGTCCATGGGTAATTTATCTGGGGAGTAAAAATGGTTGATAAAGGATCCCGACTGTATAAATTTCATGTTGCATGATTTCTTTCGGATATTTACATGATGTTATGTGGTGGATTCAGGTTGACCGATGATGCTTACCAGTACGTGTTGTTTGTACTGATACTACTCTTTCTATGCCTTTGGGTATAATCTGGTTGTAGATCAATTGATGTTTCTCAGTGACATGGATAGCAATCTCCAGCAGCTTCTGCTCATCTCTTCCTATGGTGGGAGCTGTGTCTTATTCTTTTGTTTCATTTCTCTTAGTAGCTGTTGTACCTGCTTAGACTAGTTCCTAGGAAGGGTTTCAGTCATATTTTGAAAAGCTTTCATTGTAATAAAAAAGATTGAGATTGATTTTGTCATGACCCAACCCGCTATGAGTGGCACCCACCCAATCCCCGGATGAGTGAACCAGTCAACAACCCAACACTTAGTGGAATCTAAAAGCTCAAAACCAGTTTGCATAAAAAAAACTAACATTCAAAATCTCAAAACACTAAATAATTAAGAATCTGCGAAAAACTCCTTAGAACCTGAAAGTCACCATACCAAAACATCTGCCAAGTCTAGAGTACGGGGATGCAACCCCAAAAGCAAAATAGAATTTAAGCCCGAAACAAGTGGGCTACAACTAAGAGAAGAAAAAAAGGTAGCTCGACCGAAGCAATTCACCCTTGAGATCTGGAACCACTGGGACTACAAGTGAGGTCGTGCGTCATCCGTCGAAAGATTGCCTGTACTCACAAAATAAAAGCAAGTGCAGAATCAGTACACAACCATCATGTACTGGTAGGATCATCGGCCAGCTCCAATAAACAAGATATGAACAATAAACTAAAGCTGAGTAAAGCAAAGTGAACATGTAACAAGTCAACAACATAACTAGGCTACATGTCTCATCCTTAACCTATCAACCACATATAAACAATTAACAATCAAGGACAAGTCAGTGACCATAACATATGTCTTATCCACACAACCCAAACCCACCATGGATCCCTAAGACACCATCTATGTGTTCAACATGCAATCTCGGTCTATACTAAGACCAACCTCACTTTTAAATATAATCACTCGGCCTCTCATAGACCATATACAAAAATCAGAATTCAGGAATACAACCCGATCCACTCATTGAACCATCGAAAGAATACAATTCAATGCAAGTAAATCAAACTCATACCAGGCATGGTACCCGAGCCAATCATTATGAATTCCCGTACAAGGCGTAGTACCCAAGCCAACCAAATAGTATCCCGTACCAGGCGTGGTATGTAACTTGTACCAGGCGTGGTACCCGAGCCAATCGAATGTCACACAAAATCCAACCAATCAATAAACAATGAACAAAAACATACTTGTAAATCAACAAGTAACAAAACAAGTTCATTTCACAAGACTGATGACCGGATAAGCAGACATTCATAATCTCATTCCCTAAGTTTGGAAACTCACATAATACTAAGCGATAGTACATGAACACATATTGTATATGGGGAAATCAATAACTATCACCTACCTCAAATTACTCAACAACTCTATTAACTCGGAGCCTTTCTGTTTTCCGAAGCTCTTGCTTGTTCTTGGTCTTAAAACTAACATACAATAACTATAATCAATTAACTGGCCTAAAATACCCGAATTATATAAAATCCCAATCCTCAGGCCAAACTATGATCATTCGATCCATTCTCGAGATTTCCCACAATTAATTCACCTAAGTCTATAATTTTTACGGATACATTTACAGAATTATGGCTAATTGATCATAACCAAACAATAATAAACAAGACCCAAGAACTTCTACGCCCTAGAATCCCCTTATTCCCAGAGATTTTACCATTCCTAGGTTAATCAAACCTTCCCCCAAGTCCATGACTAGCAATTCTACAATGTAGGAATCATAGTACTAAATTAGGGGAGTAGAAATCTTACCTTTGGGACAAAAAATGGTGAAAAACGAGTAAGGTTCGCCCAAAATTTCCCTTGCCCTTCTACCAAATGTTCTTGGTGAAAACTAAACATTTTGGGAAAGTTTCTGCACTAAATCCTGACTTAGCCTGCTATAGCGGTCCACACTCTACTATAGCGGTACCGCCATAGCAGAACTGACCTCTATGGCGGTGCTGACCGTCATTGACTTCTGCTATAGCGGTAATTTCTACTCTATAGTGGAGGTTGTGATAGCGTTGTGTCAACTGCTATGGTAGTTAACACAGGACAAAAAGTCATAAAGTTCCCCAAAAGTGCTCAGTTTACAACACACCTTCAATTCTTGACATTCTGGAATAACCCCTTCACGTCGACCTCAATACCGGGAGTTCTACTTACCCGAATTCACTTTCAAAAATTCCCCTGGACTCCTTTATGTCTTAGATATCGGAAAAACTAGCTCACTGTAAGACACATTTCCCAATCCTTACCCCGATTGCCCTAGACCATACCTTGCTCAGAAACCATCCGAGACTAGCCTAGCCCAGAATTTTCAACTCCCAAACCAGGAAGTTTCTTAACCTGAAACTTGGCACAAAAAGTTTACCTAATGACAGACCCAGTCATTACAATAGATACCAATTTACCCATTATTCATCCCCAAATGATGAAACCCAAAAATATGAAGTAAAAGAGGGAAAAAATATAGCACCTGAATCCTCAAACAAGTGAGGGTACTTGTCCCGTATGTACTTCTCGATTTACCAAGTGGCTTCTTCAACCGGATGATATTTCCATTGAACTTTCACAGATTTGATCTCCTTTATCCTCAACTTCCGGACATCTTGACCAAGAATCGCAATCGGTTCCTCTTCGTACTGAAGATCCTTGTCTAGTAATACCTCATCCCCTTTAATAATGTAATCCCTGTCCCCAAGGTACCACTTCAACATATACATGGAAGACTAGATATACTTCTGATAAATTGGGAGGCAGTGCTAGCTTATAAGCCAGTGGCCCTACAATTTCGAGAAATTTAAATGGACTGATAAACCGGGGGCTGAGCTTGCCTTTCTTACTAAAATGCATAACCCCCTTCATTGGTGGCACTTTCAATAATACCTGCTCACCAACCTGAAAGTCCATGTCTCTTAACTTGTGATCCGCATACTCCTTCTGCCAGATCTAGGCTGCTAGCAACCTTGTCTAAATGCCTCTTACTTTTTCCTGTGCTTTCTTTACCAGGTCTATGCCCAGAGACTTCACATCGCCAGCCTCAAACCACCCTATGGGTGATCTACATCCCCACCCATACAGTGCCTCAAATGGTGCCATGTCAATACTAGAATGGTAGCTATTGTTATATGAGAACTCACACAATGGTAGAAACTGGTCCTAATGACCCTCGAAGTTAATCACACATGCTTTTAGCATGTCCTCCAACACTTGGACTGTCCTCTCCGACTGACCGTCTATCTGGGGATGAATGTTGTGCTAAAAGTGAGTTGAGTGCCCAACTCTTCATGTAACTTACCTCAGAACTTATAGGTAAACTGTGTACCCATTTCTGAAATTATGGATAGTGGTACCCCATGCAGTCTCGCGATCTCCTTAACATATATTTTAGCCAGCTGCTGTGAATTATAGTCCACCCTGACTGGAATGAAATAAGCTAACTTGGTCAGTTGGTCCACAGTGACCCAAATTGAGTCATTCTTTCCCAAAGTCTTGGGAAGACCCACCACGAAATTCATGGCTATCCTTTCCCACTTCCACTCGGGAGTGGGTATCCTCTGAAGTAGTCCTGTAGGCCTTTGGAGCTCATTCTTGACCTATTGACAATTCTGACACTTGGACACAAATTCAGCTATGTCCTTTTTCAATCCGAGCCACCAATAAAGTTGCCTCAGCCTCTGTACATTTTGGTTATGCTTGGATGAATTGAATACCGCGAATCATGACCCTCGACCAACACTTTCTGAATTATGCCATCAAATCGAGGAACACAAATCCTGCCCCTGAAGCTCATTACCCCATCAGCGTCCAAGGTGGTGTCCCCGGACTCTCCGGATACTACCTTGCTCCGAAGCTTGCTCAACTGCAAATCCTAAAACTACTTGGCCTTTAACTCTTCTATGAATGCGAATTTGACCTCAATACTGGCCCACACTCCACCCTGTTCTGAGATTCCCAGTTGTACTAACTTTGATTCCAAAGCCTGAATCTCATTTGCCAATGGTCGTTTGGACACCCCCAAACAAGCCAAACTTCCCATGCTGATGGTCTTCCGGCTTAATGCATCTACTACCACATTAGCCTTACCCGGATGGTACTGGATGGTCACATCATAATCTTTCAATAACTCCATCCACCTCCTCTACCGCAGATTCAAGTCCTTCTGAGTAAATACATGTTGTAACTGCGATGATCGGTGAACACTTCACGTTTGACACCGTAGAGATAGTGTCTCCAAATCTTGAGTACAAAAACCACCACTGCCAACTCCAAGTCGTGGGTCAGATAGTTTTTCTCATGAGGCTTCAACTGCCTAGAGGCATATACTATAACATTCCTTTCCTACATTAACACAACACCCAAACCTGAATGTGAAGCACTATAATAAACAATGAAATCCTTACCTTCAACTGACAAAGATAGAATGGGAGCCGTGGTAAGAAGTGTCTTGAGATTTTGGAAGCTCTCCTCGCACTTGTCGGACCACACAAATGGTACCTCTTTCTGAGTCAACCTTGTCAAGTGAGTAGAAATGGACACGAAATCCTTGACAAATCTATGGTAGTAGCCTGCAAGCCCCATAAAACTCCTTATCTCAGTCATAGAGCTAGGCCGGACCCAATTCTTAACTGCTTCAATCTTCTGGGGATCCACTATCACCCTTTTTTCTGACACTACATGCCCCAAGAAGGAGACTGAAGTCAACCAAAATTCACACTTGAAAAACTTTGCATATAGTTTCTGGTGCCTCAAAATATCCAACAAATACGGAGATGCTTAACATGTTCCTCTCAACTCTTGGAGTAGATCAAGATGTCATCTATAAACACAATGATGAACGAATATAAATAAGACTTAAATAACCCATTCATCAAACTCATGAATGTTGTTGGCACATTGGTTAACCCAAATGACATCACTAGGAACTTGTCATGTACATACCGAGTCCGAAAAACAGTCTTAGGAATGTCCTCGGGTCTAATCTTTAACTTATGATACCCTGACCTTAAGTCAATTTTCAAAAACACAGATGCACCCTATAACTGGTCAAAGAGATCATTTATACGGGGTAAAGGGTACTTGTTTCGGATGGTAACCTTGTTCAATTTCCAATAGTCTATGCACATCCGCATACTACCATCCTTCTTTTTCACAAACAATACCAGAGCACCACAGGGTGAAGCACTGGGATGGACAAAACCTTTGTCTAAGAGTTTATGAAGCTAAGTCTTAATTTCTCTCAACTCTGCTAGAGCTATGCGATAAGGAGGAATGGAAATCGGGCGAGTGCCCAGCTCCAAGTCAATACAAAAATCAATGTCTTTGTTTGGACGCATATCGGGCAAGTCCATCGAAAACACCTCCTGAAACTCTGAAACAACTGAAACTGAATCAATCGATGGGGACTCCACATTATCATCCTAGAAATGAGCTAAGAAAGCCAAACACCCTCTCCCCACTAGCTTCCTAGCCCAAACACATGATATGATTTTAGCCGGCTTAGGCCTGTACACACCTTCCGACTCTAGCCTATCCTTACCCGAGATTTCTAGAGCCACAATCTTAGTATTACAATTCAATATAGCATGATAAGGAGAAAACCAGGTCATTCCCAAGATAATATCAAAATCTAACATGTCCAGGATAACCAAATTTACCCAAGTATGCTATCCCATAAACATCACAGAACAAGTACGATAAACATGAGTCACTATTATAGACTCTCCAACTGGGGTGGAAACATGGATAGGGGAATCAAGGATATCACAAATCAAATCCAAACCCAAAGAAAACTTCACAAAAACATAAGAGTATGTATAACCTGGGTCAAAAAGTACAGAAGCCATTCTATCACAGACAAGAATTGTACCTGTGATCACCACGTCTGATGCCTCAGCCTCAGACTTTCCTGGAAAAGCATAACAGTGAGCCCGATCATCAATCAGTATATATTATTGTTGCAAGGATTCAAGTGCGTTCTCTACTCTTTCACCTGTGTTCTGTGATATATCATCTGTGGCTAGCATAACATACTTGTATTCTCTTTGTATTCTATCTGTTGCTAGTTTTTATGTGCTTTCCTCTGTTTGCTTATGTGATTACTTCTTTTTGATCTGCTATATACTGCTCTTATATCTTTTATATGCTCAGTCGGTCGATGATGCCTACTAAGTACCCGTTGCTTTGCAATTGGTGCTCATACTACACTTCTGCATCTCCTGGTGCAGATCCTAGTGCGAAGCTATCACCACTGATCGCGCAGAGTCGTGCAACTTTTGGACGTTCGAGACTAGGGTGAGCTCCTGATGACCGGGGATTGACTTTATCTTTTCTTTTGCTCTATGTACTTTTTTACTATTCAGAGACAGTTGTATATTCTTATTTTGTACCCTTTTGTACTATGTACCTTTAGTAGTGGCTTCTATACTATGATACCAGGTCGTGGGATGGTTTAGCTTCCGTATATATATATATATATATATATATATATATTTCATGTTATCTCCTTTTTTATGTCTTCTTTATATTTTTTCGCTTATTACTCTATCTGGTTCCTCTTCATAGTGAAGGCCCTTATCGAAAAGCACCACATCCTACTTGATGATGTAGTCTCAGTCCCCATGGTATCGCTTAAGCATGGATACATTGGAATACCGGATGGACACCCAATAAACTAGGCGGCAGTGCTAACTTGTAAGCCATAGGCCCCACAATTTCAAGAACCTCAAATGGACCAATGAACCGAGGGCTGAGCTTGCCCTTCTTACCGAAACGCATGATTCCCTTAATTGTTGATACCTTCAGCAGTACCTGCTCCCCAACCTAAAATTCCATTTCCCAGACCTTGCGATCCGTATATTTCTTCTGCCTGCTTTGGGAAGCTAGCAACTTGGTCTGAATGCCCCTCACCTTCTCTTGCGCTTCCCTTACCAAGTCTACTCCCAAAGGCTTTATATCGCCTTCCTCAAACTACCCAATCGGTGATCTACAACGCCTCCCATACAGAGCCTCGAATAGTGCCATGTCGATACTGGAGTGGTAGCTATTGTTGTATGAAAACTCACACAACCGTATAAATTGGTCCCAGTGACCTCTGAAGTCCATCACACATGCTCTCAGCATGTCATCCGACACATAGATCATCCTCTCCGACTGACCATCAGTATGAGGATGGAAAGCTATGCTAAAGGTGAGTTGAGTGCCCAACTCCTCATGCAACTTGCCCCAAAACTTAGAGGTGAACTGCGTACCCCTGTCTGAGATAATGGACAGTGGTACTCTGTGCAATCTCACAATTTCCTTCATGTAGATCTTAGCCAATTGCTGCAAATTATAATCTACCCTGACCGGAATAAAATGAGCGGACTTGGTCAGCCTGTCAATGATGACCCAAATTGAGTCATACTTCCCCTACGTCTTGGGAAGACCCACCACGAAATCCATGGCTATCCTTTCCCACTTCCACTCTGGAATGGGCATTCTCTGAAGTAGTCCTGCAGGTCTCTGATGCTCATACTTTACCTGCTGGCAGTTCTGACACTTGAACACAAAATCAACTATGTCCCTTTTCAACCTGGGCTACCAGTAATGCTGCCTCAAATTTCTGTACATATTAGTTACACCCGGATGAATTGAGTACCGCAAACCATAAGCCTCTACTAGGATGTTCTGAATCATATCATTAACCCGAGGAACACAAATCCTTCCTCTGAAATTTAGTACTCCACCAGAGTCTAACGCGACATCCCTGGACTCCCCGGATATTACTTTACCTCAAAGCTTACTCAGTTTTGAATCCTGAAACTGCTTGGCCTTTATCTCCTCTATGAAAGTGGCGTTGACCTCAATACTGGCCAACAATCCACCTTGTTCTGAAACACCCAAGTGCATGAACTTGGACTCCAATTCCTGAATTTCCCTTGAAAGTGGTCATTTGGACACCCCCAAACAAGCCAAACTGCCCATGCTAAGTGTCTTCTGGGTCAATGCGTCTGCCACCATATTAGCCTTACCCGGATGGTACTGAATAGTCATATCGTAATCCTTCAACAATTCCATCCACCTTATCTGCCTTAGATTTAAGTCCTTCTGAGTGAAAACATGTTGCAGACTGCGATGATCAGTGAACACCTCACACTTGACACCATAAAGATAGTGTCTCCAAATCTTGAGTGCAAAGACCACCACTGCCAACTCTAAATCGTGAGTCAGATACTTTCTCTCATGCACCTTCAACTTCCTAGAAGCATATGCTATCACATTCCTATCTTGCATCAACACAACACCCAAACCAGAATGTGAAGCATCACAGTAAACAATAAAGTCTTTACCTTCAATCGGTAAGGACAAAATGGGAGCCATGGTCAGAAGTGTCTTGAGCTTTCGGAAACTCTCCTCGCACTTGTCGGACCATATAAATGGTACATATTTCCATGTCAACCTTGTCAGGTGAGTAGCAATAGATGCAAAATCCTTGACAAACCTACGATAGTAGCCTGCAAGCCCCACAAAATGTCTCACCTCGGTCATCGAGCTAGGACAGACCCAACTATTGACTGCATCAATCTTCTGGGGATCTACCATCACCCCCTGTTCTGACACTACATGCCCCAAGAACGCGACTGAAGTCAACCAAAATTCACACTTGGAGAACTCCACATAAAGCTTTTGGCGCCTCAAAATGTCCAATACTATATGGAGATGTTCAGCATGCTCCTCCCTACTCTTGAACTAGATCAAAATATCATCAGTAAAAATGATGACGAATGAATCCAGATACGACTTAAATACCCCATTCATCAAACTCATGAATGTTGTCGGCGCATTGGTCAAACCAAACGACATCACCAAGAACTCATTATGCCCATCGCGAGTCTGAAAAGCAGTCTTAGGAATGTCCTCAGGCCTAATTTTTAACTGATGATACCCTGACCTCAAGTCAATTTTTGAAAACACCGACGCTCCCTGTAACTGGTCAAATAGATCATCAATATGGGGTAGCGGGTACTTATTTCGGATGGTAACCTTGTTCAACTGTCTATAGTCTATGCAAATCCGCATACTACCATCCTTTTTCTTTACAAACAAGACTGGAGCACCCCAAGGCGAAGTACTGGGACAGATAAATCCCTTATCTAGGAGTTCCTGAAGCTGAGACTTAAGTTCCCTTAACTCTGCCGGAGCCATACGGTATGGAGGAATGGAAATGGTACGAGTGCCCGGCTCCAAGTCTATACAAAAGTCATTATCCCTGTCCGGAGGCATACCAGGAAAATCCGCTGGAAACACCTCTCAAAACTCTGAAACAAGTTAAACTGACTCAATAGAGGGAGACTCCACACTATCACCCCGGATATGAGCCAAGAAGGCTAGACACCCCCTCCCCACTAGCTTTCTAGCCCGAACAAACGATATGATCTTAACTGACTTAGGCATACACACCTTCCCACTCTATCCTATCCTTACCCGGAATCTCTAGAGCCACAGTCTTGGTTTTATAATTCAACACAGCATGATAAGGGGATAACCAAGTCATGCCCAAAATCACATCAAAGTCAACCATATACAGGATTACCAAGTCTACCAAGTATACAACCCCACAAACACCACAGAGAAATCATGATAGACATGAGTCACAACCACAGACTCTCCAACCGGGGTAAAAATATGAATAGCGGAATCAAGGATATCACATACCAAGTCCAGACCCAATACAAAACTCACAGACATATAAGCATAAGTAGAACCTGGGTCAAATAATACAGAAGCCATTTTATTGCAGACAAGAATGGTACCTGTGATCACCGCGTCTGATGCCTCAACCTCGATCCTCCCTGGAAATGCATAGCAGTGAGCCCGATCATAAATTCGGGCAACCTCCCCGGCCGGCTGCGCCGCACCTCTGCCCGCGTTGCCATTCCCTCTGTCTCCCTGACCTCTCTGAAAGTTGCCTTGCCCACTCTGTGGATGACCTCTAGCATTACCACCTCTACCTGCCGGTACCACAACCTTAGACTGCTGCTGAACCTGATTACCAGTATGTCTGTGAGGGCACTCCCTCTTAAAGTGGCCCAGATCACCGCAATGAAAACAACCACGATCAAGCGCAGGCCTGCTAGCAGATGAATAAGAAGCTCCCTGGCCCTTAGAAGCTAAAAATTGCTGATTAGCTCCCGGACGGCCACCTGTAGCAGCTGGCAGAGCTGACTGAATAGGACGGACTGAGTATACCTGCTGATTCTGACCCTTGGAGTACGAACCACCATAATTTTCCTTATTTCGGGGCTTCTTGGCTAACACCTTAGCCTGCCCCGCCTGCCTGACTCCCTCAAGTTTCTTTACATAATTCATCTCTTCATTGAAGCCTTTACTTGAAGAAGTCATGTACATAAATAGTACCTGAAGCTCAGTATTCAAATCCTTGACAAACAACCGAACCCGCTCCTCTTCGGAACCCAACAACTATGTAGAAAAATGAGATAAGGCATGAAACTTTGCCTCGTAAGCTGAGACTGACATGCTACCCTGCTCCAAATTCAAGAATTCATCCTTTTTCTGGTCCCTCAAAGTACGGGGTGCGTACTTCTCTAAGAAAAGAGAGTGGAACTTCTCCCAAGTCAATGGAACTAAAATAGACTACCGACACTCCACATGAGATCTCCACCACTGCTTGGCATCAACCTATATCTGAAATATGACGAACTCAACCCTATACTACTGCACAATGCCCAGCTTGTGCAGCCTTTCATAATAATCCAGTATAAACTCATAAACATCTTCCTTGTCAGTACACTGAAATATAGGAGGTTTCATCTTGAGAAACTTGGTCAGCATATCATGTTCATTCCCTGTGATCACTGGGCCCAGCATTAGCCTAATGAAATCACCTGTGCCTGAAGCTGCATCCATCCTAGGTGCCGTGGTAACCGCTGACTGAATGCCCAGAGCCTTATTTACAAGTGCTGCGGGTATGGCTCTAGCACCAACCAACCCACTCAAGATATTCCAAGCCTGCTGAAATGCTTCTGGTGTCATAGGTGGAAGGCCTGTACCTCCAGCCGGTGCCGCCTCCGCCCCTGCCCCTTCATCTTCCACAACAACTTCCACTTCCTCAACAACCTGTTCCTGAGATGGGGGAGGGGTTGCCTCTCGCGCTCCTGCAGCAGCTTGAGCTCCACCCCTTGCGGGCGTGGCTCTACCTCGTCCTCTGCCCCTTCCTCTGCCTCTACCATGGACAGCCGAGCCCGCTGTTGGGACCACCGGTCTAGCTCTGTTTTTCCTTGTGTTAACCATCTGCGGACAGAAGAATGAAAGAGTCAGATACCAATTTGTATCACCAGATACCAATTGAAATCGAGTTATAGCACGATGGAAGAAAGAAGAGATAGTTTCCTAAAGTCCTATAGCCTCTCGAAGAAAAGTACGGACGTCTCCGCACTGTTTTGCGAGACTCTACTAGACCTATTTTTGTATGATGAGATCAAGTAACCTAGAGCTCTGATACCATCTTTTTCATGACCCAGACCATCGTGAGTGGCACCCACCCAACCCTCGAATGAGTGAACTGTTAGAGTCCCACTCTTAGCCTAGTCTAACAGCTTAAAACCAGTGCAAAAATGTAAACTAGCCTTTAATCAAAAAGAGAAAAAGAACAACTCTATAAATAAAATAAACTGCGAAAATCCCTCCCTAGAATCTGAAAGTCATCATACCAAGAACATCTACCAAAAACTAGAGTAGGGAGATGCAACCCCAAAGTAAGCAATAGTATAAGCCTGAAACAAGTGGGCTATAAGCAATAAGAAAGAAACCAAGGCAGCTCGATCAAACAACTCACCCTTGATATGTTGAAGTGTCAGGCCTACAAGTGAGATCGTGCGTAAACCGCCGGAAGAATTCATGTACTCACAAAAAGACAAGCAAGTGCAGTATCAATATATTCCAAATAAACAATGAATGAGAAGTACAAAAATCAAGTAAGAGTACAAGAAATATATAGGCAAGTCAACAGGTACTCCTAGACTACAAGTCTCTACCTAACTTGTCTCACATGTAACCCACTTCACAGTTATGATAAAAAATCCCCAACAATATTAGTCATATCATGCTACATATCTCGGACCCACCCTGGATCCCTTCTAGACAACACCTAAGTGTCAGACATACCGCCCGGTCTACACCTAGACCAAAACTCATAAAGCAATTCAATTAATCCCGGCCTCTCAAGGACCAAACTACACAATCACAATTCAAGTTCACAACCCGGTCCACTCAGCGAAACATTAAATAAAGATGCAATCAACATAATAAAGTAAACCCGTACCAGGCGTGGTACCCGAGCCAACCGTTAGTATTATCCCATACCAGGCATGGTACCCGAGCCAACTATTAGTATATTTCATACTAGGCGTGGTACCCGAGCCAACCGTTAGTATTATCCGTACCAGGTGTGGTACCTGAGTTAACCATTAGTATATTTTGTACCAGGCGTGGTACCCGAGCCAACCAAATGTCAAACAATCCACAATCACCAAAATTGAACAATCAACTTGTAAATCAACAAGCACAACACAATGTTCGATTTACCAGACTGCTACACAGGACTATTAGACATTTCTATTCATTCCCTAAGCAATGCATCTCATACAAATACTTAGATAAAAGTACTTTAACACACAAAGCAACAGGAAGCAACCATCACCTACCTCGAAATGATCCAAACCTCTACTCAACCAGAAGTTTCCCATTTCTCGAAGTTCTTACCTGTTCTTAGCCTAAAACAATGCACAATAACCAAGAATCAATCCTTATGGCCTAAATTTCACCCGGATTACACAAAATCCCAAACCCCAAGCCACCCATGATCATCCCATCCCTTCTTTCTGGGCTTTCCCACTACTAATTCACATAGTTCTACCGTTCTTATGGAAACAATTAGGGAATTAAGGTCACATGATCAAAAAGTAGTGGATTTAACAACACCCAAGAACTTCTATACTTAGAATCCCCCTCTTTCCCCGGATTCTACCATCCCTAAGTCATCCCAAACCTTTCCCCAAGTCCACTCATAGCAATTTTACCACATAGGAAAAGTAGTACGGAGTTCGAGGGGTAGAAACCTTACCTTTGGGAGGAAAAACGATGAAGAACGGAGGAATTTTGCCTGAAATCGCCCTAGCCCTTCTCCCAAGTGAATTTGTGAAAACTGAATATTTTTGGGAATATTTTTGCATTAAATCCCATAATGATCCACCATAGCGGTCCGCTCCTCTATAGCAGTACCACCGTAGCGGAGTCAACCGCTATGGCGGAGGTTGACCGACTTGACTTCCGCTATAGCGGTAATTTTTCCTCTATAGTGAAGGTCATCGTGGCGGAGCGATAGCGCTTGTCATAGATAGAATGTCAAAAATTCTTCAAAATTGGTCCATTCTACAACACACTTACTTTTCTCGACGTTCTGGAACAACCCCTTCACGTCAACCTCGATTCCGGGAGTTCTATTTACCCGAATTCAATTTTGAAAAGTCCTCCGGACTCCTTTATATGTTAGATACAAGGAAAACTATCTCGAAGCAAGACATCAAACCCAATTCTTACTCGAATTTCCCTAGAACATACATTGCTCCAAATCCAGCCGAGACTAGCCTAACTCAGAATTTTAAACTCCCAAACTCAGAGTTTTCTAACTCTAACAATTGGAATGAATGAGTTTTCCCATAATGACGGACCCAATCATTACACTTGATGAGTTATGTCGTATTGAAATCGATATCAAAATGACCATTGACGGTATCTTTGATATAATGTAGCGCTTAGCATTATAAATGGTAACGAGGATCTTGAATTTAAATTTGTCAAACAGTATGGACAGATAAATTATTGGCCAGATAAAATATGCAATTCAAGTATATTTTATTTCACTTGAAAAGTGATGGTCTGGACTTATTCTATAGACTAAAGTATAATGCCAGTGAGGTACAAATGAATTATTATACGAAATGTAAAATCGTAAGATATAAAGTACGTCTTGTGCCTTGAGGCATAAAGATTTTTCACAAAAGTACTGGCATTATTGTTTGGAGATGTATTCTCCTGTTGGTGGATGCAATGAGGTTTCTTTGAATATAGAAATAGATGAAAAACTTGAATGCGTATAAAGAATGGTTGTTATGTCTAGCTAGATGACAAAGATTATATGAAAATCTATGAAGGATTTAAAAAGGTTAAAGTGATTTCATTGAATAGTACCCCAATGATTGTAAGAACGCTTAAAATAAAGAAAGATCAATTTCAATCTCATGAAAATGATTAAAATGTACCATGTCTTAGTGCAATTGGCACACTTATATATCCTGCTATTTCTATACATGAAATAATATTTTTGTTAATGTGTAGGAAAGACATAATTTCACTTTTATGTGGAAATATTTGAGTGAAATTAAATATTAGTATAGATAAATATTTCTAACCAATATTGTCAAAGGTTTATTGGATATGCAAATACAGGAGATTATTTAATCTACAAAGCGTTTAATTACACGAAAGTTTTCTATTTTCATGTGCGTCCAGAGTCATATTATTATATTCTACAAGACAGTCAATGATTGACATTTATTCAAGTTAAATAAAGTTATTAGCAATTTATAAAGTAAGTGACTCTACACATAAGAAGATGTGTGATTTTCTTTGAGATGGAGGTTGCAATATTATATGAAGATGATGCTTCTTGCATAACTCAATTAAAAGAAGAATATATCGAAGAAGGCAAAACAAAGTATATTTCAGCAAAGGACTATTTTGCTCAATTTTGGTGGAATATTTGACGAAGGCATTGTCAATCCCAATACTTTAAGAAGCTGAATTGGAATGTATCATCTACAAGATTAAGTGATGTCTTTGTCAGAGGGAGTAAATACGCTGCACTCTTTTTTATTTGGCCTAGGTTTTGCCCCAATAGGTTTTCCTGACAAGGTTTTTAATGAGGCAACAAACAATGCGTATTACAAGATATGTGTACTCTTTTTCATTCACTAAATTTTTTTTCCACAGGATTTTTTCTAGTAAGTTTTAACGAGGCACATTATATGTTACTTGGACATCAGGGGGAGTGTTGTAAAATATTTTTACATTGGATGTCCACTACACAATTGGAATTAACTCCCATCACTTATCTCCATTACTTTCCTCCATTATGAAGAAGATAACCTCCACCATTAATCACCATTATTCTTGTAACCTTCCACCTCCATAACCTCCTCCAATATCTCAATGGTTAATGTCATATTAGTGACAAACTTTTGTATGCCTCTATAAACACAATAAATAGAGGCATAATGATTCGTATGAGACACACTTGAAGATTTGGGAAACACTTGAAGATTTGAGAAACACTTGAAAGAATAAGAAAGCTCTCATCCCTTGTCTTCCTCATTTCTTGTCTATTTTCTTACTTCATATTATTACTCTTTTAGTTCAGTTTTACAACATATTTGAGTTTTTTAAGTTATGGATTATATGATTTTCAAATAAAATTCTAATTTTATCCTTGTGAGCTCGGGATTTGACTTTTGGATTGACTTTTTGAGGTCTGGAACTAAAATATAGTAATATGGGGTGTCCATGGATTTATTTTCTTATGTAGAATACATATTTGATTAGATTAGGCTCATTTGGAAAAGTTAGAGAAGGGAAAGTATTTAGTTTGATTTTTCAGGCTTCGTTTAAGGCAAATTGAGACTTTTTTGGACTTTTTTTTTTTGAAGTGTTTATGTGCTAATTGATTGTAAAAGAAAGTAACGAGATATGAGGGTCCGTATTGGTTAGATGACGAGCATCTACATGGATACCATTGTTATGTGAAGGGTTAATGTAATAAATTGACTTATTTGGACTAATTCTTTTAAAGCTAGCATATGTATCATGATATGAGCAAGAGTCGAATATTAATTGTCTTACTGATAATGACTTCTATATATGCTGGGAGCATGATATGATTTTTCTAACTTTTGTTTAATGACATGATTTGCTCGGTAGGCAAGATATATGTTTTTTACATACCTAGTGATCTTTCGTGATTGGAAGGCATTCCTATATTTAGTCAGTTGTGATATCGTATCTCTTATATATGAGGCATTCTATGACATTTAATATGAGTTCACATGAATATTACTTGTTAAATCATATATTTTTCCTTTGATGGCCTTGGGGTAGGGTTCGGGGGTTATGAGATACCGTTGAGACATAGTGCTTTCTTTAGAAATACTCTCTGATAGGAGGATGCAGATTGATATACTCTCTGATAGCTTTTGGGAAGGATCCTGATTGAGATACCTCCAAGGGCCCAATAGGGCAGGATCCTGAGAGGGTATATGGACTTCTCAAATTCCCATGGGTCCCAGCCAGCCGAGGCAGTGGGTGTACATAGGTTTCTGGCCATGTATGTGCATATGCATCATATGCACTTTTTTTATTTTCTTAACTTGCATTGTTATTTGACATGGAAGGTGAATAAGTGGCTTTACTATCCTTACTCTGATTTTATAGAAAATTGGATTTAGTAGGACTGAACTATATGTACTTGTTGTTGTTGTTGACTTTAGCCATTAGTCCAGGTTTGTCTTATTAAAATTGAGAGGGTATATGTGGAAAGTATCGAACTTGAGTATTTTGGGTTGTTTTCTTCTCATAGCTTTGAACTAGGTCAGTCAATGATGCTACTGAGTACATGTGGATTAGTACTCATATTTATTTATTTATGTACCTTGTGTGCAAGTACGGAGCTTAATGTCTCCATGCATTGATTCTGTAGCGGTGTTTGAAGCCTTCATTCCGAGGTAGCTATTGGCTGATTCGTGACTCTAGTGGATCTCTTCTATCTTATTTTATTCTGTTTCTTATGTTGAGATACTTGAGACTCTTCAGTTGTATTTGATGCCCGTAGAGGCTTGTACTAGTGACTTTCAAATTTTGGGTAGATTATTGTTACTTCCTCATCCTATTTCTAAGTTATGATTATAAGAAGGTATTTGAGACTTATGGTATTTGATTTCTCTTTTTCGCGTATTTGCCTTTATATTATGATGTGTTGGGTTGGCTTACCTATCACGGGGGTTAGATAGGTGTCATCACATCCTCAGATTTTTTATTGTGTCACATGCCCATGTTAGAAAGTCTACGTTTGTCTTACTTTCATCACATGTAATCTTAAGCATATCAATGTTTTTTCTAATCAATTCCGTGCTAAGAAATAATAATTCTAAATGAGAAATTTGTCTACCAATTAGAACTCTCACTCAAAAAAAATAACAGGTATATCTTCTACCAACCATATTTATTAATCATTTATATCAGATGTAATAAAATCTGTAAGATGGTATTACTCTTACCAATCTTTTACCAACTATTTATATCGGATGTAATAAAATTTGTATGTTGGTGATACTCTCACCAATATTATTTACCAAATTTTTTCTAACTAATTATTATTTATATATTATTCCCTTGCCAGATCAAAATTTATGTTTGCTTTTGGGTCTCTCAAGACAATATACTCCACTCCATTTGAACAACCAAGGGAGAAAACGAAAGTGCTCTATCATCTTCAACATGTGAGTTCATTCTCTAACGTTTAAACTTTCAAATTTATTTCTGATTTGATTGATTAACTCTAGAAATAAGTTGTAGCTATGAATCTTTTTTATATTCGTATTTTTCACTGTTATTTTATTATATTTTTTACTTATTTTCTTGAAATTAGAGTATAATGCACATCACTTGTCAAGCTGATTTTGAGATTTCAGATAAAAATATAGTGGATGCGTCTTCACCGATTAACAGGGTAAATATAAGCTAAAATTTTAATTAAATTTTTTGTGCTCATGTGACACAAATTTTCAGAGTTATGTAATCAAAGTGAACATAGTGAATATGACTTGTTATCATATTATTGTTATATTGTAGAAACATAAAAGAATGAGTAAACCACGTAGTTCAAATGCTGAAAAATGATCGAATGAGGACATATCGATCTTCATTGAAGTCTTACATGATGACACAAGCAAATACACATTTAATGATTCTACAATCAGCAATCCACTCTAGAAGAAAATAATCGATGAATTCTGAACTAAAATTGAAAAGCAAGACAAATATGATGAAATCAACATAAAAACCAAATATAGAGGATTAAGGAAAGATCTAAAATATTTTAAAAACCTACTTCAGCCTTGCTCCAGATACAGTTGGGATTCTGAAACTAACACAGTTACTTGTCCTTCTGAAATTGTGGCGCAACATATGGTGGCGAGCTTGTGTGATTTGTATTGAGTATTCATGTGAACTTCATATAATGTAACATTATATTTTATATATTTTCAGCAAAAAATAAAATAGAGGTGTAAATATTTTCAACTACTGACTTAAAGGACTTAGACACTAAGTTATTGGCTGAGATTTTTGGGAAATCAATTGCAACGGATAACCATGTACAATATGACGCATATTTCGCAACCAACAACAAGAGAATCTATTCAAGTGGAGAATGATGTATTTGCTTGTGACAACAATCTTGCTAGTACTAAAATTATATATCGACCTATGAGCGGGACACTGGCATCGATACTTACAGTAGAAAGCAAACTATGTGTGATGCATTTATTTCAACTAATGGTGTCACACACCAAAAAAGTTGAGCTACAACAATTGAAGGCATATTTGAATATTTGAAGGAACACTGTCACGACCTAGACCGTTGTGAGTGACACCCACCCGAATTTTTCCGGATGAGCGGACATATCGACTCAACACTTAGCAAAGTCTACTAGCTCAAGACCAGTGTGCATAAAGTAAACTAACATTTACAATTTCAAATACTATCACAACAATAATCTGCGAAAAATTATCCTTAGAACCTGAAGGTCATCGTACCAAAACATCTACCAAGTCTAGAATACGGGGATGCAACCCCAAATAAATAAGAGTTTAACCCCGAAACAAGTGGGCTATAACTAAATGAAGATAACAAGGTAGCCCGACCAAAGTAGCTCACCCTTGAGATCTGGAAACGCTGGGACTACAAGTGAGGTCGTGTGTCAGCCGCTGGAAGATTTCCTGTACTCACAAAAATGAAAGCAAGTGTAGAACCAGTATTCAACCACCGTGTACTAGTAGGATCATCAGCCAATTCCAAATAGACAAAATATGAACAGTAACCAACACTGAGTAAAGCAAAGTAAACATGTAACAAGCCAACAACATAACTAGACTACGATTCTCTTCCTTAGCTTATTAACACATGAACCAATTAATAACCATTGACCATACTCAATGACATCAACATATATTCTTTTTACATAGCCCAGACCCACCAAGGATCCCCCTAACATCACCTAAGTGTTAGACATGAAACCCGAGTCTATATTAAAAGCAACCTCACATTTAAATATAATGACCCGACCTCTCATGAACCATATACAATAATCACATTTTAAGAATGCAACTCGGCTCACTCATGGAACCATCAAAGGAATACAATCAATACAAGTAAATCAAACCCGTACCAGGCGTGGTACCCGAGCCAACTGATGTTATTCCCATAATAGGCGTGGTACTCGAGCCAACCATTAGTATTCCTGTACCAGGTGTGGTACCCGAGCTAAACAATAAGTATCCTGTACCAGGCGAAGTACCCAAGCCAACCGAATGTCACACAGAAAATCCAACAACCAACAAAGAATGAACAAAACACACTTGTAAACCCATAAGCAACAACACATAGTTTATTTCACCAGACTAATACCGGACAACTAGACATTCATAATCATTCCCTAAGCATGCAACTCATACAATACTAAGCATTAGTACATAAACACATAATGCATATTGGGAAAACAACAATCATCACCTACCTCAAATTATTCAAAAGCTCTACTGAACCGGAGCCTTCCCATTTTCTGAAGTTCTTGCTTGTTCTTCATCTAAAAACAAACATACAATAACTATAATCAATTTATTATCCTAAAATACCCGGATTATACAAAAATTTCAATCCCCAAGCCAAACTATGATCATTCCACCCTTTTTTGGGCTTTTCCATTATTAATTCACCTAGTTTTATCATTTGTACGGATACATTTAGAGAATTATGGCTAAGTGATCATAACCCAACAATAATATCAAGACCCAAGAACTTCTACGCCCTAGAATCTCCTTTTTTCCTGGATTCTACCATTCCTAAGTCAAATCAAACCTTCCTTCAAGTTCACAACTAGAAATTCTACTCCGTAAGAATTAAAGTACTAAGTTGGGGGAATTGAATCCTTACTTTTGGGATGAAAAACGATGCAAAACAGAGTAAATTCGCCTAAAATCACCCTGCCCTTCTCCAAAATGCAGTTGAGGAAAAACTGAATATTTTGGGAAAGTTTTCTGCATAAATCTCGACTTAGTCCGCTATAGCAGTTTGCACTCTGCTATAGCGATACTTCCGTAGTGGAGCCGATCGCTATGGCAGAGGCTGACCGTTGTTGACTTCTTCTATAGCGATAATTTCTCCGCTATAGCGGAGGTCGCGGTAGTGATGTGTCAACCGCTATAGCAGTTGAAATGGGATAGAAAGTCATAAAGTTCCCCAAAAGTGCCCATTTTACAACACACCTTGAATCCCCGACGTCCTGAAATAACCCTTTCACGCCAACCTCAATACCGGGAGTTCCACTTACCCGAATTCACTTTTGAAAAGTCCCCCGGACTCTTCTATGTCTTAAATACACGAAAAACTAGATCAATACAAGACATGTTACCTAATCCTCACCCAAATGTTCCTAGACCATACCTCACTCCAAAATCGGCCGAGACTAGCCTAGCCCAAAATTTTCAACTCCCAAACCTGGAAGTTTTCTAACTCTAAACTTGGAACGAAAGGTTTATCCATAACGACAAACCCGATAATTACAACAGATACCAATTTACCCATCATTCATCCCTAAATAATCAACCCAAAAATACAGGAAAAAAAGGGAAAGTGTAGTACATGTATCCTCAAACAAGTGAGGGTACTTGTCCCGCATGTCCTTCTTTTCCAAGTGGCTTCCTCAACCGGATGATGCTTCCATTAAAATTTTACTGATTTGATTTCATTTGTCCTCAACTTCCGGACATCCCGCTCAAGGATCGCAACTGGTTCCTCTTTACATTGAAGATTCTTGTCTAGTAATACATCATCCAATTTAATAATGTAATCTCCATCCCCCATGGTATCGCTTCAACATGGATATATGAAAAACTGGATGGACACCGGATAAACTAGGCGGCAGTGCTAGCCTGCAAGCCACTGGCCCTATAATTTCGATGACCTCAAATGGACCAATAAACTGGGGCCTGAGCTTGCCCTTCTTACCAAAACACATAATCCCCTTCACTGGTGACACTTTTAATAATACCTGCTCACCCACCTGAAAGTTCATATATATTACCTTGTGATCCACGTACTCCTTCTGCCTGCTCTGGGTTGCTAGCAACTTGGTCTGAATGCCCCTTACTTTTCTTGTGCTTCCCTTACCAAATCTACACCCATAGGCTTCATATAGCCTGCCTTAAACCACCCTATGGGTGATCTACATCCCCTCCCATACAGTGCCTCAAATGATGCCATGTCGATACATGAGTGGTAGTTGTTGTTGTATGAGAACTCATACAATGGCAGGAATTGGTCCCAATAACCTTTAATGTCAATCACACATGCTCTCAGCATGTCCTCCAACACCTGGATTGTCCTCTCCGACTGACCGTCTGTCTGAGGATGGAATGCTATGCTGAAAGTGAGTTGAGTGCCCAACTCTTCATGTAACTTACCCCAGAACTTAGAGGTAAACTCCATACCCCTATCTGAAATGATGGACAGTGGTACCCCATGCAGTCTCACTATCTCTTTAACATAGATTTTAGCCAACTGCTGCAAATTATAGTCCACGACCGGAATGAAATGAGCTGACTTGGTCAGCCTATCCACGATGACCCAAATAGTATCATACTTTCTCAAAGTCTTGGAAAGACCCACCATGAAATCCATGGCTATCCTCTCCCACTTCCACTCGGGAATGGGTATCCTCTGAAGTAACCTTGCAGGCCTTTGGTTCTCGTACTTGACCTGCTGGCAATTATGACACTTGGACCAGAAATCAGCTATGTCCCTTGTCATCTTGGGCCACCAGTAAAATTGCCTCAAATCCCTGTACATCTTGGTTACGCCCGGATGAATCGAATACCGCGAACCATGAGCCTCTGTCAATACCTTCTGAATTATATTATCAACCTGAGGAACACAAATCCTTTCTCTAAAATTCATCACCCCGCCAGCATCTAACATGGCATCCCCGGACTCTCCGGATATGACCTTACTTCTAAGCTTGTTTAGTTGTGAATCCTGAAACTGCTTGGCCTTTATCTCTTCTTTGAAGGTGGATTTGACCTCAATACTGGCCAACACCCCACCCTATTCTGAGATGCCCAAGTGCATGAACCTAGATTCCAAAGCCTAAAACTCCCTTGCTAATGGTCATTTGGACACACCCAAACAAGCCAAACTTCCCATGCTGACTGTCCTCCAACTCAATACGTCTGCCACCATATTAGCCTTACTCGGATGGTACTAGATGGTCACATCATAATCTTTCAATAACTCTATCCACCTCTTCTATCTTAGATTCAAGTCCTTTTGAGTAAATACATGCTGCAGACTGCGATGATCGGTGAACACTTCACACTTGACACCATAAAGATAGTGCCTCCAAATTTTAAGTGTAAAAACCACTACTGCCAACTCCAAGTCGTGAGTCGGATAATTTCTCTCATGAACCTTCAACTGCCTGGAAGCATATGCTATCACATTCATGTCCTGTATTAACACAACACCCAAACCCGAATGTGAAGCATCACAATATACAATAAAATCCTTACCTTCAACCAGCAAGGATAGAATGGGAGCCGTGGTCAGAAGTGTCTTGAGCTTTTGGAAGCTCTCCTCGCACTTTTCAGACCACATGAACAGTACCTCTTTCTGAGTCAGCCTTATCAAGTGAGTAGCGATGGACACAAAATCCTTGACAAACCTACGGTAGTAACCTGCAAGCCCCACAAAACTCCTCACCTCAGTCACAGAGCTAGGCTGGACCCAACTCTTAACTGCCTCAATTTTCTGGGGATCCACCATCACCCCCTTTTCTGACATTACATGCCCTAGGAAAGCATCTGAAGTCAATGAAAATTCACACTTAGAAAATTTTGCATAAAGCTTCTGGTGCCTCAATATATCCAACACAATATGGAGATGTTCAGCATGCTCCTCCCTACTCATGGAGTAAATAAAAATGTCATCAATAAACACAATGATGAAAGAATCCAAATAAGACTTAAACACCCCATTCATCAAACTCATGAATGCTGCCAGCGCATTGGTCAACCCAAACGACATCACTAGGAACTCGTAATGCCCATACCGAGTCTAAAAAGCAGTCTTAGGAATGTCCTCGGGCCTAATCTTTAACTGATGATACCATGACCTTAAGTCAATTTTCAAAAACACAGACGCGCCCTGTAGCTGGTCAAAGAGATCATCTATACGGGGTAAAGGATACTTGTTTCAGATGGTAACCTTGTTCAAATGCCTGTAGTTTATGCACATCCACATACTACCATCCTTCTTTTTCACAAATAGTACTGGAGCACCCCAAGGTGAAGCACTTGGATGGATAAAACCCTTATCTAAGAGTTCTTGAAGCTGAGTCTTAAGTTCTCTTAACTCTACTGGAGCCATGCGATAGGGAGGAATGGAAATTGGGCGAGTGCTCGACTCCAAGTCAATACAAAAATCAATGTCCCTGTCCGTAGGCATACCAGTCAAATCCATTGGGACCACCTCCTGAAACTCTGAAACAACCAAAACTGACTCAACAGATGGGGACTCCACACTATCATCCTGGAGATGAGCCAAGAAGGCCAAACACCCTGTCCCCACTAGTTTCCTAGCCCAAACAAACGATATGATCTTAGCCAACTTAGGCCTATACACACCTTCCCACTCTAGCCTATCCTTATCCAAAATTTCTAAAGCCACTGTCTTAGTGTTACAATTCAATACTGCATGATAAGGAGACAACCAGGTTATGCCCAAAATAACATCAAAGTCTACCATATCCATAATAACTAAATCTACCCAAGTCTGCAACCCCACAAATACCACAAGACAAGTACGATAAATATGAGTTACAATCATGAACTCTCCAATCAGGGAAGAAATATGGATAGGGGAATCAAGGATATCACAAATCAAATCCAGACCCAAAGCAAATTTCACAGAAACATAAGAGTATGTAGAACTCGGGTCAAAAAGTACAGAAGCCATCCTATCACAGACTAGAATTGTACCTGTGATCACTGCATCTGATGCCTCAGCCTCAGACCTCATTGGAAAGGCATAATAGTGAGCCCAGTCATCAATCTGAGCAACCTCTTTGGCTGGTTACGCTGCACCCCTGCCCGTGCCGCCATTACCTCTGTCTCTCCAACCTCCCTGAAAGTTACCTCGCTCGTCCTGTAGATGACCTCTAGCATAACCACCTCTACCTGCCAGAACCATAGCCTTAGACTACTGCGGAGTCTGAGTACCCATCTATCTTGAGGGCACTCCCTCTTAAAGCGGCTCAGATCACCACAATGGAAACACCCGCGATCAAGAGTCGGCCTACTGGTAGAAGTATAAGAAGCTCCCTGGCCTCTAGGAGCTGAGAACTGTTGACTAGCTCCCGGACGACCACCTGTAGCAGCTGGCAAAGCTGACTAAATAGGACGCGTAGAGTAAACCTACTGATTATGGCGCCTGGATTACGATTCGCTGAAATTCCCATCATTACGGGACCTCTTGGATAACACTTTGGCCTGCTCGACTTGCTTAACCCCTTCTAATTTCTTCACATAGTCTGTTACCTCATTAAAGATCTTCCCTGTTGAAGTCATATGCACAGACAACGCTTGTAAATCAATATTCAAACCCTTCACAAACAATAGAACCCTCTCCTCTTCGGTACCCAACAACTGAGTAGAAAAAAGAGATAAGGCCTGAAACTTGGCCTCATAAGCAGAGATTGACATGCCACCCTATTCCAGAGCTAGGAACTCATCTTTCTTGCGATCCCTTAAGGTATGGGGCACATACCTCTCTAAGAAGAGAGCATGAAACTTCTCCTAAGTCAGTGAAGGCAAGGTCAATGGCCAACATTCCACATGAGACCTCCACTATTGCTTAGCATCACCCTTTAGGTGAAAAGTGACAAACTCAACCCCATGTTGTTGCACAATGACCAGCTTGTGCAGCCTCTCATAACAGGCCAATATGAACTCATAAGCATCTTCCTTCTCAGTACCCTGAAACGTATGAGGTTTCAGCTTAAGGAACTTAGTCAGCATCTCATGCTCATTCCCTATCATAACCGGACCTAGCATTAGCCTGAAGAAGTCGTCAGTACCTAATGTCATATCCATCCTAGGAGCTGTAGTAACCGCTGGTTGAGTGCCCTGAACCTGATCTGAAGTACCCATGGGGTTGGCTCTAGCACTAACCATCCCACTCAGAAATGACCACACCTACTGAAATGCCTTAGGCAGATAGAGGGAAGGCCTGCACCTCCAGCTGGTGCCGCCTCCGCCGGATCAGCGCCTTCCTCAACAACAACCTCAGCCTCTTCTTCCATGTGATCCTGGGGTGGGGTAGGGGTCGCTTCTCTCACTCCTGCGGCTGCCTGAGCTCCAGCTCTGGTGGGTGCTGCTCTTCCTCTACCCCAGCCCCTGCCCTTTCCCCTACCTTTGATCGATGGGCCCACTAATAGGACTTCCGCTCTAGCTTTGTTATTCCTCGTGTTAACCATCTACAGACAGAAGAGTGAAAGAATTTAGATACCAATTTGTATCGCCAGATACCAATTGGAATCAAGTTATAGCACGAGGAAGAAAGAAGAGATATTTTTTCCTAAAGTCCTATAGCCTCTCACAGAGAAGTACAGACGTCTCCCTACCGTTCCGAAAGACTCTACTAGACTCATTTTGGTATAACGAGATCAAATAACCTATGACTCTGATACCATCTTTGTCACGACCCAGACCGTCGTGAGTGGCACCCACCCGAATCCTCCTGGATGAGCGGATCAATATTGACCCAACACTTAGCAAAGTCTAACAGCTCAAAACCAGTGTGCATAAAGTAAACTAACATTCACAACCTCAAATACTATCACAACAATAATCAGCAGAAAATCCTCCCTAAAACCTGAAGGTCATCGTACCAAAACATCTACCAAGTCTAGAATATAGGGATGCAACCTCAAACAAACAAGAGTTTAAGCCTGAAACAAGTAGGCTATAACTAAATAAAGATGACAAGGTAGCCCAACCGAAGTAGCTCACCCTTGAGATCTGGAAATGCTGGGACTACAAGTGAGGTCGCGTGTCAGCCGTTAGAACATTTTATGTACTAAAAAAAATAAAAGCAAGTGCAGTATCAGTACACAACCACCATGTACTAGTAGGATCATCAGTCAGTTCCAAATAGTTAAGATATGAACAGTAACCAACACTGAGTAAAGCAAAGTAAACATGTAACAAGCCAACAACATAACTAGACTACGAGCCTCTTCCTTAGCTTATTAACACATGAACTAAATAACAACCATTGACCATACTCAATGACATCAACATATATTCTTTTTATATAGCCCGGACCCACCAAGGATCCCCCTAACATCACCTAAGTATTAGACATGAAACCTCGGTCTACACCAAAAGCAATCTCACATTTAAATATAATGACCCGACCTCTCATGGACCATATGCAATAATCACATTTCAAGAATACAACCCAACTCACTCATGGAACCATCGAAGGAATTCAATCAATACAAGTAAATCAAACCCATACCAAGCATGATACCCGAGCCAACCGATGTTATTCCCGTACTAGGCGTGGTACCTGATCCAACCATTAGTATTCCCGTACTAGGCATGGTACCCAAGCCAACCAATAAGTATCCTGTACCAGGTGTGATACCCGAGCCAACTGAATGTCACACAAAAAATGCAACATCCAACAAAGAATGAACAAAATACACTTGTAAACTCACAAGCAACAACACATAGTTCATTTCACCAGATTGATACCGGACAACTAGACATTCATAATCATTCCCTAAGTATGCAACTCATACAATACTAAGCATTAGTACATAAACACATAATGCATATTGGGAAAATAAATCGGAGCCTTCCATTTTCCAAAGTTCTTGTTTGTTCTTGGTCTACAAACAAACATACAATAACTATAATCAATTTACTAGCCTAAAATACCCGGATTATACAAAACTCTCAATCCCTAGGCCAAACTATGATCATTCCACCCTTTTCTGGGCTTTCCCACCATTAATTCACCTAACTTTATCATATTTACGGATACATTTAGAGAATTATGGCTAAGTGATCATAACCCAACAATAATATCAAGACCCAATAATTTTTATGCCCTAGAATCCCCTTTTTCCCCGGATTCTACCATTCTTAAGTCAAACCAAATCTTCCCCCAAGTTTGCAACTAGCAATTCTACTCCGTAGGAATTAAAGTACTAAGTTAGGGGAGTAGAATCCTTACCATTGGGATGAAAAGCGATGCAAAACAGAGTAAATTCGCCTAAAATTGCCCTACCCTTCTCCAAAACACAGTTTAGGAAAAACTGAACGTTTTGGGGAAGTTTTCTGCATAAATCCCAACTTAGTCCGCTATAGAGATCCGCACTCTGCTATAGCAGTATCGTTATAGCTGAGTCAACCGCTATGGTGGAGGATCACTGCCATTGACTTCCGCTAGAGGGGTAATTTCTCTGCTATAGTGGAGGTCGCGGTAGCGATGTGTCAACCATTATAGCAGTTTACACCAGACAGAAAGTCATAAAGTTCCCCAAAAGTGCTTATTTTACAACACACCTTGAATCCTCGATGTCCCGGAATAACCCCTTCACGCCAACCTCGATACTAGGAGTTCCACTTATCCGAATTCACTTCCAAAAACTCCCCTGGACTCCTCTATGTCTTAGCTACACGGAAACTAGCTCAATACAATACACGTTACCCAATACTCAGCTGGATTTCCCTAGACCATACCTCACTCCAAAATCGACCGAGACTAGGCTAGCCCAGAATTTTCAACTCCCAAACCCAAAAGTTTTCTAACTCTAAACTTGGCACGAAAGGTTTACCCATAATGATGAACCTGGTAATTACAAACACTCAAAGTGAAAGAGAGACAGAGAAGAAGCAAAAGAAAAAGAGAAGTGGAAACGAGAACAAGCACAATCTTCAACTGTCATGATCCAAACTAGCCATGATTGACACCCACACTAATCCTTCGGTAGGAGAACCAAACAACCCAAACCCTACTCTCAGACTTAATCAATTCATAAGAAGATAGATAAACATTCCACTTAATTCATAAATGAATCAATGTTTATATAAATAGTAAAAGAATGTGCAAAAAATAGTCAATATATCCTAAGAAACTGAAAGTCATCATCCAGAACTCTAAACCAACATAGTCTATGAATCCAATAATAACTAAAAGTAGTAAGATAAGAGAGTCCCATTGTCTGGAAGAAGGATAACAACTTGTAGAGGATCCATGGAAGCCTGAGTGTAACACCCCAGACCTTCCAAGCTCAGACTTAGCTTAGAAAACCAGAGGAAATAAAAAATTTCAACTGATGGCAGAACTACGAGTCACTTCAATGAGCTGTGGAATATTGCACGAGTCGTGGACTAGACTCGTGGAACAAAGATCAGAGTACTACTCTTTTGAAGTCAATTCCATGATTGGAGTCAACGGACCGTAGAAGTTTCCATGGACCGTGGAAATCATCCGTGGAATCCTCCTTCCAGATGACTCCCAGGAACCACGATTGGGTTCCACGACCTGTGGAAGTTTCCAGGAGTTGTGAACCCAACTCATGGAATCGATTACAGTAGCCCAACCTTAAGACCCCAGGAACCATGAGTGGGTTCCATGACCCGTGGGAGTTTCCACGAGTCGTGAACCCAACCCGTGGAACCAAACTTCAGAGACTAAGGAATTTAGCCCAGTAACCACGAGTGGGATTCCACGAGTCGTGAACCCAACTCGTGGAGTTCCATCCAGTATCTTAACTTTCAGGACCAGGAAACCACGACAGGGTTCCACGACCCATGGAATTTTCCATGACCCGTAGAACCAAGTCGTGATCCCTGAGTCGCGAATTTCAGCAGTTTTTCTAATTATTTTCCAGGGGCATTCTAGACTTTTACTTTCTCTTTTAATGCCTAGGCTACGTCATTTTAACTACTCTAAGCCTAATTAATTAGTCAAAAACTACCTAAAACCCTCATTCTCCTAAAAACATCGGACTTAGAAATAAAAGAAGAGAAAGAAGCGATAGTTTTCTCTCAAGAACAAGCAGAGGTCTTCACCAAGTTCAGCCCTAAAAATCCAAAGATTTCTCCGTAGTTTTCTTCACCAGGTATGTGGGATTTCACTAGTGGGTTCCTTTCACCCATTAGGTCCCTAGAATTCAGTTGGTTCCTTCAGTTTCTCTATGATTGATTAGACCTAGGGTTGAAGAACCTTTGAATTTTCCTTTGTTATTCTGATGCTATAATTCATGTGATGTTTAGTCCAGATTCCTTGGAAAATTACTATAGCCCATGTTTAGGATTCAGAACCCTAGCCTGTCCAAATTTCCAGTACTTTATAGATTTTGCTTGCTAGGCAGATTTGTCAAATAATCATGTTTCAAAATTTAAATGCCCTATTCTTCAGTATGTTTATGTTGCATTCTCAGTTAATTACCAGTATTTTGAGCTATCCATTATTTCACTGCACTGTTGCTTATATTCAGTTGGGAGTAAACTTAGTACCGAGCAAAAGAGAGGATGAAGGCTTAGCTATCAGTTTAAGCTAAGACCTTTAGTAGCAGTCCCCAAGTCCCAGAACTCTGGCACCACCGTAGGTATTAAAGGATTCAGCTGTCAGACTAGGCAGCGCCTCCTTGTCCCTTGGGGATATCAGTAGTGGATCCACGTTAGACTTGTTCATACCCTTGGCAAGGTATGAACATCCTTTCATCCAGGGTTACAGGTTGGCCCCATAGTTAGCTCAAATTGGGGTATGTCGGTTAACAGTACCTCCCACAGTCAGATTCATGTTGCATTGACCATATACCCAATATTCAGTTCAACATGTTATATTTATGATTTATACTTGGTCTTTGTACTCAGCCCAACCTTCATTTATATTTCAGTATGATTGTTTCCAGGTTCAGTTCTTTATTGTTCACTTAGTAGATATATATCCTGCATGCTCAGTACATTCAAAGTACTGATGCATACTTTTGTGCTACATTATTTTATGATATAGGTTCAGGCACTCAGTATCCAGACCGCACTTTGTCGACTTCCAGTCCGTACTCAACAGCTCAGTAGTGAGTCCTCATAGTTTGGGGATGATAGACATGCTTTACTTTCAGCATTTACCTTTTAGTTTCAGTCTTATTAGGGTTAGCTGGGAGTATGTCCCAGTAACTCATATTAGTTAGAGGCTTTCCGACATAGACTAGATTCAGTGGAGTTGCTAGTATTATTTTCAGTCATTACTATATTCTTATTATAGTTTATACTTAGCTATATTTTGGGCTCTTTCCCACTTTATACATATAAACAGTTTTTAGCTTCCGCACAGTATATACTTTTGCTTCAAACTGTATAGATATGCCATGCCATGGGTTAGCTAGGGGTCACTTGTGACACTGAGCACTGTGTTGCATCTAGGGGGTAGCCTCGAGGCGTGAAAAACTTGGTATCAGAGCACCAGGTTTAAGTGTCCTAGGGTGTCTGAAAGTCGCGTCAAGTAGAGTCTTCTTCATGAGTGTGAAGCACGCCACACTTATGGAGGAGAAGCTATGAGACGCCATTAGGAATAACTTCCCTTCTTTCTTTTCCAGTTCGTGCTATAGAGTATAAACTCTATTTAGTTTCCTTCCATTCTAACTCATGCTCTTCGCATTTTAGAAAATGCCTCCCCGAAGAGCTAACACTAGGAATCAGCCATCTCCAGCAGACCCCTTTAACGAGCAAGTCACACATGTCAAATTCAGGGCTTCCTTCCAAGTACTTGCTCAGTCCATGACCGCCCAGGTGAACCAGTAGGCTACAGCCCCAGCTCCACCTCAGATCAATATTGTTGCAGACAAGATCAGGGATTTCACAAGGATGAACCCTCCAGAGTTTCATGGGTCCAAGTTAGAAGAGGATCCCCAAGAGTTTTTAGATGATATTCATAAGGTGACAGACATTATGGGTGTCACTCCAGTCGAGGGTGCAGACTTGGCTGCCTATCAGTTGAAGGGAGTGGAGCGGCCTACACTTGGTACCAGCAATTGAAGGAATCTCATTGTGCCAACGCAGGACCAGTGACTTGGGATCTTTTTAAGATAGCTTTTCTGGACCGGTTCTTCCCAATAGAGCTCAGGGAAGCCAAGGTTCAGGAGTTCATCAATCTGAAGCAGGATGACATGAGCGTGAGAGAATATGCTCTTAAGTTCACTCAGCAATCAAAGTATGCTCCAGCGATAGTAACAAACTCCAGAGCTCGTATGAGCAAGTTTGTATCTGGTGTGTCGGATGATGTGGTCAAGGAGTGAAATACTGCTATGCTGATTAAGGAGATGGACTTCTCCGGACAGGTTACTTATGCTCAAAAGATTGATGAGGAGAATATTAAGGAAATGGGAGAAGATGCTAAGAGGACTAGGACAGGTGATTACAGCCACTATCCGCAGAGGTCAAAGGGTGGAAATTTCTCTCAATATTGCCTGAAAAATTCAGCTCCAGCTCCATTTTCTGCTAGTGCCCCAGTGCCTAAGTTCAAGAAGGATCATCGGGATAGAGCGTCTGGCTAGAAGTCCCAAGGTATGGTTACTAGTGGGCGCACTAACCCAGTATGTAAGAAGTATGGTAGAAACCGCCAAGGTGAGTGCTTGTCAGGTAGTGGAAATTGATTTGGGTGTGGCAAGCCAGGCCACATGATGAGGGATTGTCCAATGGCTTCTCAGAAGGGTAAGGATGTTCTCCCACAAACTCAGATTGGTTCTACAATAGCTCTGGATGGATGCCCCACTCAGCAGGCTGCCTCGTTTGGAACAGGTAGTGGTCAGCGCCAGAATAGGCTGTATGCTCTTCAGGCTCGACAGGACCAGAAGGATTCTCCTGATGTGGTCACGGGTATGTTGCGAGTCTTTAATACTGATGTTTATGCATTGTTAGATCCAGGGGCTATACTTTCCTTCATCACTCCTTATATAGCTGTAAACTTTAGTGTTAGTCTAGAAATCCTCCCAGAACCCTTCTCAGTCTTTACTCCAGTGAGTGACCCAGTTATACCTAGACGGGTATACAGAAATTGCTCTGTCACAGTTTCCCAGAAAGTCACCTCAGCAGATCTTGTAGAGTTAGAAATGGTAGATTTTGATATCATTCTAGGCATGGATTGGTTACATTCTTGTTATGCCTCAGTAGATTGTAGAACTAGGATAGTTCGGTTTTAGTTTCCTAACGAGCCAGTCTTAGAGTGGAAGGGTAGTAACTCTATGCCTGTAGGTCGATTCATCTCCTACATTAAGGCCAGAAAAATGATCTCCAAAGGGTATATCTATCACCTTGTTTGGGTTAAGGATTAAAACTCTGAGACCCCAACTCTTGAGTGAGTTCCAGTGGTGAATGAGTTTCCAGAAGATCTTCCCAGAGTTCCTCTCGAAAGGGAAATTGACTTCGAAATTGATCTCCTTCCAGATACCCAGCCTATTTTGATTCCTTCTTACAGAATGGCTCCAGCTGATCTTAGGGAATTGAAAGAATAGTTGAAAGACCTGCTAGATAAGGGCTTCATCAGAACCAATATCTCTCCATGGGATGCTCCAGTGTTGTTCGTGTGTAAGAAAGATGGTTCTCTTAGGATGTGCATTGACTACCGTCAGTTGAACAAAGTCACGATCAAGAATAAATATCCTATCCCCAGGATTGATAACTTGTTCGACCAATTTTAAGGCACAGTATGCTTTTCCAAGATAGACCTCAGATTCGGCTACTATCAGCTCAGAGTCAGAGGTAGTGACATCCCAAAGATGGCCTTCAGGACTCGGTATGGTCACTATGAATTTATAGTTATGTCTTTTGGACTAACCAATGCTCCTGTAGCTTTCATGGACTTAATGAACAGGGTGTTCAGACAGTATTTAGACTTGTTCATCATTGTCTTCATTGATGATATCCTTGTTTATTCTCAAAATAAGGAGGAGCATGCGAATCTTCTGAGGGTCATTCTGCAGACTCTCAAGGATCTCCAGTTATTCGCCAAGTTTAGTAAGTACGAGTTCTGGTTGAAATCAGTCGCTTTCCTTGATCATGTGGTGTCTAGTGATGGCATCCGAGTTGACTCTTAAAAGATTGAGGCAGTAAAAGACTGGCCTAGACCCACCACTCCGACAGACATCAAAAGTTTCTTAGGTTTGGCTAGTTATTACAGGAGGTTCGTAGAAGGATTTTCATCCATAGCTGCCCCATTGACCAAGTTGACTCAGAAAAAGGTCAAGTTCCAGTGGTCAGAGAAGTGTGAGAAAAGCTTCTTAGAACTGAAGACTAGGTTGACTACAACTCTTGCTTTGACTCTACCAGAGGATTCAGATGGTTATGTGGTTTATTGTGATGCATCCAGAGTCAGCCTGGGTTATGTTTTAATGCAACAAGGTAAGGTCATAACTTATGCTTCCAGACAGCTCAAGATCCATAAAAAGAACTACCCAACTCATGACGTAGAGATAGCAGCAGTTGTGTTTGCCCTAAAGATTTGGAGATGCTACCTGTATGGTATGCATGTTGATGTGTTCACAGATCATAAGAGCCTCCAGTATGTGTTCACCCAGAAAGAGTTTAATCTTCGTCAGAGGAGATGGCTTGTGTTCCTCAAAGATTTTGATATGAATGTGCTCTACCATCCGGGTAAGGCCAATGTAGTGGCTGATGCTCTCAGTAGACTGTCTATGGGTAGCGTATCTCATGTTGAGGAAGAGAAGAGAGAACTGGCCAGAGAGGTTCATCGGCTTGCTCGTTTAGGAGTTTGCCTTATGGACGCGTCAGGTGGTGGTGTGATAGTTCAGAATGGGTCAGAATCTTCATTGGTAGCTGAGGTTAAGGAGAAACAGGATAGTGATCCCATATTGCTTCAGCTGAAGGGTACAGTTCATCAACAGAAAGTTGAGGTATTCTCCCAAGGGGGAGATAGTGTGCTTCGTTATCAGGGTCGCCTATGTGTTCCTAAGGTGGGTGAGTTGGGGCAGCGGATCCTTACAGAAGCCCATAATTCAAGATACTCCATTCATCCAGGTGCCACTAAGATGTATCGTGATCTATGGGAAGTCTATTGGTGGAACGACATGAAGAGGAACATCGCAAATTTTGTGGCTAAGTGTCTCAATTGTCAGCAGGTTAAGGTAGAACATCAGAGACCAGGAGGTGTGACTCAGGAGATTAGCATTCCTACTTAGAAGTGGGAAGTGATCAACATGGATTTCATTACGGGCTTACCCCGTACTCGCAGACAGCATGACTCCATTTGGGTGATAGTGAACTGAGTCACTACGTCAGCTTACTTCTTGGCTGTCAAGATGACCGGTTCAATGGAGGATTATACCAGACTCTACATCAGCGAGATAGTCAGGTTTCATGGGGTTACCTTGTCTATCATCTCATATAGAGGTCCTCAGTTTACATCTCATTTCTGGAAGTATTTTCAGAAAGGTCTTGGTACTCAGGTGAATCTCATCACAACAATTCATCCACATACGGATGGTAAGGCAGAGCGTACTATTCAGACCTTGGAGGACATGTTGAGATCTTGCGTAATCAATTTCAAGGGAAGTTGGGATGATCACCTACCTCTCATAGAGTTCGCCTGCAACAACAGTTATCACTCTAGTATTCAGATGGCCCCATATACGGCACTTTATGGGCGTAGATGCAGATCACTGGTAGGTTGGTTCGAAGTAGGTGAAGAAGCCTTGATCGGGCCAGACTCGGTTCATGAGGCCATGGAGAAAGTTCAGCTCATCAGAGAGAAGCTAAAAATAGCTCAGAGTCATCAGAAGTCCTATGCAGATGTGAGGAGAAGAGACTTAGAGTTTGATATCGGTGATTGGGTTTTCCTGAAAGTGTCACCCATGAAGGGGGTGATAAGATTCGGCAAGAAAGGGAAGCTCAGTCCCAGGTATGTAGGTCCTTATAGAATCTTGAAAATGGTTGGTAAGGTGGCTTATGAGTTAGAGTTGACAGCAGAGCTAGCAGCGGTTCATCCAGTCTTTCACATTTCCTTGTTGAAGAAGTGCGTGGGTGACCCAGCATCAACTGTACCTTTAAAGAGTGTGGCGGTGAAAGATAGCCTCACCTATGAGGAGGTTCCAATTGAGATTCTTGACCGTCAGTTTCAGGTTAAGGAATAAAGAAGTCGCCTCGATAAATGTTTTATGGAGGAATCAGTCCGTAGAGGGAGCTACTTGAGAAGCAGAAGCAGCCATGATGGGTAAGTATCCTCAACTCTTCCCTTCTGATTCAGTTCTAGCTTGAGGTAATAGTTCCTCTCCAGTCTTTCAGTTAAATCTTGTGTGAATTCAGTCTTAGTACCCCGTTCCCTCAGTTATCCTTGCATTTCAACATAGTTGCATATTCATGGAACTCAGTTCAGTCATATCTCAGTTTCTTGCACTCAGCTGGTGAGGATTGTAGCTCTTTCTCTCCAGACTCTGCTTGTTTAGTCTTCATTCGAGGACAAATGATCCCAAGGGGGAGATATTGTAACACCCCAGAACTTCCAAGCTCAGACTTAGCTCAGAAAACCAGAGGAAATAAAAAATTTCAACTGATGGCAGAACCACGAGTCACTTTCATGAGCCGTGGAACAGTCCACGAGTCGTGGACTGGACTCGTGGAACAAAGATCAGAGTACTACTCCTCTGAAGTCAATTCCACGATTGGAGTCAATGGAACACAGAAGTTTCCACGGACCGTGGAAATCATCCATGGAATCCTCCTTCCAGACGACTCCCAGGAACCACGATTGTGTTTCACGACCCATGGAAGTTTTCACGAGTCGTGAACCCAACTCATGGAATCAATTCCAGTAGCCCAACCTTAAGTCCCCAGGAACCACGAGTGGGTTCCATGACCCGTGGGAGTTTCCATGAGTCATGAACCCAACCTGTGGAACCAATCTTCAGAGACCAAGGTATTCAGCCCAGTAACCACGAGTGGGATTCCATGACCCGTGGAAGCTTGCATGAGTTGTGAACCCAACTCGTGGATTTCCATCTAGTAGCTCAACTTTCAGGACCAGGAAACCACGATAGGGTTCCACGACCCATGGAATTTTCCACGAGCCGTAGAACCAAGTCGTGATCCCTGAGTCGCGAATTTCAGTAGTTTTTTTAATTATTTTCCAGGGGCATTCCTACTTTTCCTTTTCTTTTAATGTAGGCTATGTCATTTTAACTACTCTTAGACTAATTAATTAGTCAAAAACTACTTAAAACCCTCATTCTCCTAAAAACGTCGGACTTAGAAAGAAAAGAAGAGAAAGAAGCGATAGTTTTCTCTCAAGAACAAGCAGAGGTCTTCATCAAGTTCATCCCTAAAAATCCAAAGATTTCTCTGTAGTTTTCTTCACCAGGTATGTGGAATTTCACTAGTGGGTTCCTTTCACCCATTAGGTCCCTAGAATTTAGTTGGTTCCTTCAGTTTCTCCATGATTGATTAGACCTAGGGTTCAAGAACCTTAGAATTTTCCTTTGTTATTCAGATGCTACAATTCATGTGATGTTTAGTCCGAATTCCTTGGAAAATTACTACAGCCCATGTTTAGGATTCAGAACCCTAGCCTGTCAAAAGTTCCAGTACTTTATAGATTTTGCTTGCTAGGCAGATTAGTCAAATAATCATGTTTCAAAATTTAAATGCCCTATTCTTCAGTATGTTTATGTTGTATTCTCAGTTAATTGCCAGTATTTTGAGTTATCCATTATTTCAGTGCATTGTTGCTTATATTCAGTTGGGAGTAGACTTAATACCGAGCAGACGAGGGGATGAAGGCTTAGCTGTCAGTTTAGGCTAAGACCTTTAGTAGCAGTCCCCACGTCCCAGAACTACGGCGCCACCGTAGGTATTAAAGGAATCAGCTGTCAGACTAGGCTGCACCTCTTTGTCCCTTGGGGACATCAGTAGTGGATCCACGTAAGACTTATCCGTACCCTTGGCAAGGTATGAACACCCTTCCATCTAGGGTTATAGGTTGGCCCCATAGTTAGCTCAACTTGCGGTATGTTGGTTAACAGTACCTCCCACAGTCAGATTCATATTGCATTGACCATGTACCCAATATTTATTTCAGTATTCAGTTCAGCATGTTATATTCATGATTTGTACTTGGTCATTGTACTCAGCCCAGCCTTCAGTTATATTTCAGTTTGATTGTTTCCAGGTTCAGTTCTTTATTGTTCACTTAGTAGATATATATCTTGCATGATCAGTACATTCAAAGTACTGATGCATACTTTTGTGCTACATCGTTTTATGATGTAGGTTCAGGCACTTCGCATCCAGACCGAGCTTAGTCGACTTCCAGTCCGTACTCAGCAGCTCAGTGGTGAGTCCTTATAGTTTGAGGACGATAGACATGCTTTACTTTCAGCATTTACCTTTTAGTTTCAATCTTATTAGGGTTAGCTGGGGGCATGTCCCAGCAACTCATATCAGTTAGAGGCTTTCCGACATAGGCTAGATTCAGTGGAGTTGCTAGTGTTATTTTCAGTCATTACTATATTCTTATTACAGTTTATACTCAGCTATGTTTTGGGCTCTTTCCCACTTTATACATATAAACTATTTTCAGCTTCCGCACAGTATATACTTTTGCTTCAAATTGTATAAATATGTCATGCCATGGGTTAGCTCGGGGTCACTTGTGACACTGAGCACCGTGTTGCGTCTAGAGGGTAGCCTCAGGGCATGACACTGAGAAGTAGCGCTCACCCTTGGATCTACAATCAAGCTATCTACTCTAGCTGAGGTCGCGTCTCAGCCTCTGAAACACGGTATACACTCAACTAAAGAAGAGCACAAGGTAGTATCACTACAACACACTATGTACTGGTAGGTATCATAGGCCAATCCAATAATATTTCATGAAAGCAGTAAAACCTATAACAAGTAACAAGACTTCAACACTTAGCATATAATCAACCAACATATAGCCTTTTAAGTCAATTCAACAGCAACAATCTCAAGTCCATAATTCATAAAATATTATTGTAAGAGGAAAAAGGAGTAATCACTCTCAACAACTATTTAACATATCACTATGTCTATCAATCTCTACTCATATTGCATGTGTCTCTAATTTTACCTCAGTTCTCAGCCAACTCGCTATAAAATACATTACTATAATACAACAAGGTAAAATGGTGTACACACATGATGTGGGTCTTAATTCTGTCCACTAGCCATGACATGCAGGGGACCTAGGTGACCATGTACTATACCGGCATTGGTATCCGCTCCATATCAAATATATCAATAACAATATCTAAATAATTAGGTTCTCAGACTCATATTCTTAAGAGACACTAGTGCCCAAGACACTATTCATAATTAGTCATTTCATCTCACTTATCACTTCCTGTTCATTCAGCCTATTCATACAAGCAAAATAGGGAAATCATATATAATACAATCATATCTGAAGATTAATCACAAGTTATACAATTTCACTGCAAGCATGCAACAAGGTGATTCTTAAATCCAATTCAAATCATAACCTACCTCGAGTGAAGATATAACACCTGCAAGCTAGTTCACCACTGCCTTGTCCTTTCTTAACTCTCAGGAATGCACAAGCTCTAAAAATAACAATAATATAAGAGTAATTAGCCAATTACCTTCATTTTAGGCTTTGAGAATCAAACCCGATCATTCTACCCATTAAACAAGGTTTCTAGCATTTCTCAAAGGTTAATTCATTACTAATTAGACCCATTACATTCATAGGATCAAGAACCCAAGATTTTTAATTAAGTTCATATCTTTTCCATTATGCCTAAAGATTTCACCTTTATGGAACTCAAATTTCCCCACTAGCCTTAAACTTGTTAAAAACTAATAATATCATGTTAGAACTCATAGAAACATAACTTAAGATCAATTTTAGGTGATTTTACACCTACCCATAGGGTTCTTCCCCAAGTTCATGCTTCTAGGGCTTAATTTCAAGAAATTCACCATTAATCCTTCCCCCAAGGTCTAAGGAAGATAATTAATTAATAAATTAAGAGTTCTACAGATCACTTACCTCAAGCGATGGAGTTTACCCTAGTTTTCTTAGAAAAACTACTTTTGAGAGCTCTAGGATGAAGTTGGGTTATGAGGAAAATAACTTATAAAACTGCAGAATACCAGGTATACTGCCCCATCTTTTCATCGCGGCGGACGACTCCCCGTCGTGATAGATCATCGCGATGAGGATTGGTTCATCACGACAGACCGTCGCAACGAGGCGTCCTTTGTCTTTATAAATGGTGATTTTCAGAACATTGTGTTCTCGCTTCCAGACCCTCATTTTACAACACATATTATTTCATAGACACCATGAATTATTTTCAATGCGGCAACTATTATATCTAAAATTTTATGACTTCGATTCTCGTTATGAAACTTCCTACGGGGTCCTACGGCGGTTGGCTATTCAAAAATAGATACCACACTACCACACGATATCACACAAAATACGAATTACCTCTAAGGCACAAAATACATATTTTGGTCTGAGCTCACCCTAGCTCGAGAATTTCAATTCTCACCTAGAGAATTTTTTAGCCGGGTACTTATGCCTTAATTCAGCGTAATGATGAAATAAGTCGTTACATCAACACATAATGATATTGATATCTACTCTGAACAAGTTATAATTACTCAACTGCAACATATTATGAATAATCATTGCATTGATAAAAAGCAATTTTCACTAGCAATGTCGTACTTGCTTAACCTCGGTGTTCGTAAGATGTTCGTCTATATGACCAAAGAATATCAGTCCAATGGATTGAGGACTTGGAAAAAATTGATGAATCAGTTGCGAATATTAAACAAGCGGACTAAATTGTAATCTATTGCTATTAAACTCTTAAGTTCTACATTATTGTGCTTTAGAGATGCATGATTCCATCTTTGGAAATCTTTTTGAAGTAAATTTTGCTTATTTCAGTTTATTCTTCAACCTAATTCCATCGGATTCAGGATATTAATGTTGTTTATATTAGTCTTAAAAGCTTATTCAAGGTTGTTATTAGAGAATCATTTGTAAGTTGCGATTTCAAAACAAAAGTCTTAACAAAGGTCCTCTAATATCTTTGCCGTTAGAACTACACTGAATTGCTCAAGTACATTTTCTTTTAAAATGTCAAATGTCTATTATATATAATAAATTGCTTTAACATAACACTTATTCATTGATTTTTGTTCTTGTATTATTTTTATAAGTTTTTCGTAGAGTTCGTCGAAAGATATAAGCAACATATATCTAGTTCTGGTATGACATTAATCATTGAATTTCTTTGTGAATATCACATTCGTATGTATGATGTAATGCGGTTATATCCTGAAATATTTTACCTGCCTTTTAGTTTGATAAGACAAAATAATTCAGTCGAGCATCAAGCAACGGGGGTTCAAATTGTGGAGGCTATGAGTATTTTTCTAAGCGCTGTTGCACGAAATAATAGTCAGCAATCGACAAGAGAAATTTTTCAATATTCACTCGAAATGATTAACCGGCGTGTTAGAATAGTTGCTGAGGCAATTAGCAAGATGACACCAACATTTATACATAAAAAAAATATGTCTGGTATACATCCAAAAATTTGACATAATAGGCGATTTTTGCCTCGGTTTAAAGTAAAATTTAAAATACAATTCCATAAATCTTTTACTTTATGGAGTGTTCATACTAATGAGTTTATTGTATGCTAATAGTACAGAGCAATAATAGTATGTGTGTGTGTAATGCTCCCTGTTTCCAAATTTACCTCTATCCCTTTTGCTATGTAGGAAAAATTGCTAAAGTACAAATACAGGTAAATGATCTAATTCATTGTCATGAGTTTTCATAAAATTGCTACCCTTGTACGGGTTTCACTAATATTGATGTATTCTCTATTTGATATGATTATGTTGGTGCGATTGATGAAACATATATAAAAGGGAAGGTTCCAAGAGTGGTTCGGTAAGCATATCATAATTACAAAGAAAGAACATTGTGAAATGTCTTATGTGCTCGTGATTAGATATGCGATCACAAATGGGAATAATCATACGCTATCATAGGCGCTTCTAATTTCTTTGGAGATTCTCAATGCAGCATGCGCTGAAAGCCCTCATATTCAACTCGCTGCCTCATCCACATAGCATGAACTCGCTCGAATTTCTCCTACTATGGTGGAGAACTCTAAACGTTCGGAGCGTTGGAAGCCCTTTCTCTTTCTTATTATATTATTTGTAACCCTATTTTTATTAGGTTGTCTTGGTTCCATAACATGGTTTAAACCTGGCTTTTCATGAATATGGAACCCCATCCACTAGATTTTAGTGCGCTGAATAATTGTCCTTTCCTCGTACGCATTTGAGAAGGAGCCATCATATTTGACGATTCAGAAATGCAGAATTGAAGAAACCATGCAATCGCCAGGGCTAGCGCTCCGGAGCAACCCAATCCTCCATCAAAAGGCTCTGAGCCTGCGTAGTAGCTAGGCTACGAGATTGATTCTCTGATGATAGAAAGAGATATAAAACAAGCTTACTTACTAATAAAGCGGCAAGAAGCACCTTCTTTCTCAAAGTCAACTTTCTCCCCTTTTACTAGTAGTTGAGTGCTCATTGTTGTTCGGATCTTGACCGGATCCGAGCTTCCCAAGCTCTATGTTGTTGGGGAACTCTGCAAGGGTCTTACCACCTTCTTGTTTGACTATATTTGAGTCTTTGGAGCACTTTAGGATTATATTCCGCGCCGAGGATTTGTGCTTGTGGGCCGGGGTGAATATTGCTGACCAGCGGATCTGGTGGTCGACAATCGTTCGAACTTGGTAAAGGTTGTCGTAGCACCTATGCGCCAGTGGTGAGCAGAAGCAGGGTTATTAGATACCTCAGGAAAGCCCGGCCAGAACCACACGTGCAAGTTTCCCTGCATGTGGCTCGTCCGTGATAACTTCTTCGGATTTGCGTGAACTAGCGGACCAATCACTAAGTGGGGATGCTCCCTCCAGCATGAGCGAACCCTTTCGGAACTGGTTAAGAATGGGCACCACTATCCCAGCCCGGATCCAGTCAGGTTCTATTGATCATGTCCCCTTCCCAGATTAGACTTGACCCACCCGGGGCATAAGCAGGAAGAAGACTCTGTCGGATTTCAATATACAGAGAGAGTATATCTTGAAAAGCTTCTAAGAAAGCCAGCCGAATAGAATGGGGACTTGCTTAACAGCGAAAGAAGGAAATTTCGTTAGAGCGGGGCTGCTCTCTCGCACTTCCCAATCTACGTTTAAGCACACCACTTCAAGCTGAATTTGAATTCTAAAGGGGTCGCAGGCGGAACGGAAGAGACTGGCTGATTCCGATGCCTGCTGCTTCATCTGGGAGAAAAGAATCATAGATATGCCGTTCATTAGAAGGAAGAACCGACATAAACTTTGACTTGCCTTCCTTATCTTTCAATCTGGACTTGCATGTGTTCCATCGCTTCACACCTCGTGGTGCTTACACCTCTCGCCTATCGAAGTTCTGTTCAAAAACCTCATCCGAGAACTTGTATAGAGAAGGATTTCCCGCTTTACCATCAGCTGCTGGCCGAAAAGGTACTGCACATGATAATAAAGTGTTTGAGAATGCAGTTATTGATCCATGTCACAAATTTCATTTTCGCTACATGATAATTTTGAATTACACCCTTACAAATTTTAATCGTTTGAAAAATGCTATCGCTTTGAATAACTGTCTTATCGAAAATGGCTCAACGAATGCAATTTTATCTATAGCATATTCGCATAAAAGCTAAAAGGACACAAATTATGACTACAGTGTAAAAGTAATCTAAAGACCACAACAAATTACATGCAGCAAACAAGTAATAATCTTATTGAGTTTTTATAGAAAGTCACAGCTATGTTACAAAACTTGCAACCAGTTGAAAATAGTATCTCCTTTCAACTTCTACTAGACACAACAAACGAAATGCTGAAGGATTCCTTAAGAAAATCACAAGTTAAGTTATTCATTTAACTGAACAAACTATGATGGTACAACTAGATTGCAATGCAATGTTTTGTCATTTTTTGGTGTGGGAAAAGTCTTTACAGTAATTCTTCACACCATGTTATTTTTGTTGGTAGATAAATATTATGTTATTGATGATGGTCTTCAAAACACGAAAGCATTTTTAGCTACAGACAAAGGACTGCACTATCATTTGCAGGATTACATAGGAAGTGAAAGGGAGTCTCAGAGCGTTAAAGCATTGTTTAACTTTAGGCACTCATCTCTACGCAATGTGATTGAATGAGCTTTTGGAGCTTGATCAAGCCAACCATCTCTTCTCACGAAAGACGTTCCATCCCGTCTCTGAAAGTTTTTCAATATAAGTGGCTTTCTTTGTAAAATAGATTCAGAATACTGAAAGAAGGCACCATTATGATAGTAAAACACAAGTAATCATTGTCATAAATTGTGCAATGTTACATAATTTTTTGCGAAAATACCAAATGAGTGATGAAATACTCACGAAATATGGACATGATGATATAATTGCTAATGATATTGACCAATAAATGGCTCAAAGTAACAATGTTGTTTCGTTTTCTCGGTCATCTGATCAAGAAATGCATGTTCAATGTGAGGAGATTGTCCGTACTATGTGGGAGGATTATCTTAAAGAGCAGTACACTACAACTCATGTTCAGTTTTACTTTTTATTGAACTAAAGTTCGATCAATAAATATTGCATATTTGTTGGAATGACCTTGTGATAGTGTATTATACTTTGTTATTAACTTTTGCTCTTTTTGGTAAGATTGTATAAGAATCGAAAAAAAATTGATATTTTTCACAACTTATGAGGTTTTCATGTTTATGAGAAAAAAATATAAGTTAAGAAATCCAAATTGCATGTTCAAACAGAACTTTAATTAACTTCATATCAAATGATTTTATATTATGATTTCAAATCGTGATTTCATATCTCATGTCCAATGGGCCCTAAATAGTAGTACTTCTCATCAACAAATTTGTTATAGTTTAAGTATTAAGTTTAGATCTGGTTAATTTTATTTGCTGTATATCGTTTGAACATTGCGTGTGACACAACAGTAAATATTGGACCTCTTTTATCAATGTACTAGAATTCTTATAACAAAAAAAAAGATCGTTTCTACCCTATCATACAATTGTATACTTTTTGACACAACCTAGCAGAAAATTCCCAATACACATTAAACTCAATAGAGTTAGTCTTTTAGTGCAATACTGGTACAGTAAAATGCAATTCCAATGATTAAATTTATAGAATCTTCAGGAAAACTAATTTTGAAAAGGGTGGAGGAAATTAAGCTGTAATGAAGAATTAAAGTGCAATTCCAAGGTTGGATTCATCTAAGAGTGGAAAACTAGTTGAATATGAATATAGTAATAGTTATCTCAAGAGTCATCTTTCTTCTTGATTTCAATTTTCTTCAACAAAAAAAGTGACTTTCTTAGATAATAACTATTATATTGAGTGATTCATATGAGAAATTAATTCCTAAAATAATTGGTCCGAAATGATCTTTAATTTTCTATCTAGTTTGAGGTTATTCTATGCAGAAGAAATTTTGTGGTTTCTTTCAGTTGGTAATCGAACACTCATATGTCCCTTAGATGGGACAAAAAAGAAAGAACCTATTTGGTGGTAGTGAGAGTTCCCCTTGTGGTCTTTTAAGCCATTGATCTTAACATCGCCATTTTCTATTTTATTATGACTCCAAAAGGATATAAAAAATAAAAATAATTATGGTTTGCACCAAGTATTACTAGAATGCAAAAAAAATAATGTCCAAACAAATATTCCTGAATTTATCCAAGAACTTCAATTTGTGGCCATCCTTTAATTCCCAAATGGTAACAATAACAACTACTCTTGTATCAAAGATAAACCCACTTAGCTCTCTGTCCAAGCAGAGCAACCTAAAAAAACCTTTCATCCAATTTCCCCAACTCTAGCTTGCAATGAATGACACAGTAGACAAGCTGGTAATTTTCTTAGCAAAGAGAGATGGAATCGACAAGCTTGTCAAGACTTTCCAGTACGTCTCCAAGCTCGTAAATTGGCACGTCGAGATGACGTACCCTGACATTGCCACTCGAGCCAAGCAATGGGAAGTGGCCTCTAGCCTCAGCCGAAAAGCCTTCCGGAGCGGTCGTTTCCTCACGGGATTCAATGCCCTCCGGAGGAGCCCGGGGACCTCCCCGGGTTTCAGGCTGCTAGCGGTTCTCGCCAATTCAGGGGAAATGGTCTATTTCTTCTTCGACCATTTCCTCTGGCTGGCGAGAATCGGAATAATCGATGCCAAATATGCAAAAAGAATGAGCTTCATCTCTGCATTTGGTGAGTCTGTTGGATACGTATTTTTCATTATCTCGGATTTTATCCTCATCACAAGGGGACTAAAAGCAGAGAGGAAGCTATTGACTGAAGAGGAGAAGTCTAAGGACACAGAAGAGGAAATCAAGAAAATTAGAATGGATAGAATTATGAGATTGATGGCTGTGGCTGCTAATATTGCTGACCTTATAATTGGCTTAGCTGAAATTGAACCAAATCCATTCTGTAACCATACAGTTACATTAGGCATTAGTGGCTTAGTTTCTGCATGGGCTGGTTGGTATAGAAACTGGCCCTCCTGAACATAAGCAAGATTGGTGGCCAATTCAAAAATATGAATGTAACATACTCCAGTTATTGTACGATGAAACGTTGCAATTTACGAGTTGATGAGGCCTTTTATTTTCTCTCTGTTCGAACTTGGATTTTGTTGCATGACTTTATATTCATTGCTAAAGATCTTTTACATCGTTTAAACAATCAATTAAGAGAAGTTGTCTATATTAAGCATCATGAGTAGGTAACGTGAAAAAATATAGTAAATAACTTGTATAATTATAATGTAAAATATCTTTTATATTGTTCGTTACATAAGTTAAATTCATTTGCAGTTATTCAAAGAAAGGCGATATATTCAGATTTTGAGAAGAATTGCTTATAAGAACTCATGCACTGCTAGACTGCTTCCTGATTGCTTTCTCTCCTTTGTTTGTTCTTTTTATAATTCTTTGCACTAATCATCAGGGGCGAAGTCAAATTTTTTATTAAGAGGTGTCAAAATATAAAAGGAGTAGAGCGACGAAGAAGCCAAGAGAAGTCAATATATGTATATATACATAATTTCTTTTTTACCTAGCTACACAATGTAAGTTTCAAACAAAGGGATGTCAATTGACTCTTCTATTGATCTTTTAATTTATTTTTTATTGAGCCAAGTGAATACTAATAGAAGCTAAGGGACTCAAGTGTATAAATTGAAAGCTTGTAACTTAATCTGTTAGAGTCGGTTAGTTAATGTTAGTGGAGCTTAGCTTAGCTGAAGAGTATATATCAGAGTAGTGGCTAGATATTTCTCCTTAATGTTGCATCAATTCATTTTCTGTTCAATTCAATGGAATAGTTCATCTGCAACTCTTTCTTCTCTCTTAGCTAATCTACCTTCAATTCTTCTTCTCTACAGTAGTGATTAACTCTGCATGTTCTGTGATTTACTCAATATGGTATCAGAGCTTTCGATCGAGCTTCATTGTTAACTCCGATCCTCTTCTCTTGTCAGTCGATGATTAGTTCATAAAGTTCAAAGCTAGGTTTTCAATTCAGATCCAAAAATGGCGACTACGGCAGGAGCGAATGCAGATTCTGGATTTAGCTACAATCATCCGTTGAATCTACGCCCGTCGGACACGCCAAGAGAACATCTGACTGAATTCAAATTGCTAGGAACTGAAAACTACAATTTATGGTGTCGATCTATGAGAATAGGACTGTTTACGAAGAACAAAATTGGATTTATCGATGGTACTTGCCGCATGGAGGATTTTAAGGAGAAGGATCACCAGGAACAGTGGGATCGCTGCAATGCTTTTGTTTTGTCATGGATCATGAACTCAGTAACAAAGGAACTTTAGAGTAGTGTGGTCTATGCATCATCGGCACACAATGTTTGGAAGGATTTGAAGGAAAGGTTCGACAAGTGAAACATATCTAGAGTCTAAAACTTGCATCAGGAGATTCTAGCTCTTAAGCAAGGTTTAACACCGGTGACAATATACTACTCGAAGTTGAAGGACTTATGGGATGAGTATGATGCGATGGTTCCTACTCCATCTTGCACATGCCCAGAGTCAAAAGTATTCCTCGAGCACATTCAACAACAATGCTTAGTGTTGTTTCTCAGTGGCCTAAATGAGTCCTTTGCTCAAGCTAAGGGACAGATAATAATGATGATACATACTCCAACTATTAATGAGGCTTATGGCATGGTAGTTCAGGACGAGAGCCAGCGAGCTAAGGCTGGCACAAGCAGCAGCGCATTGGAGATTGGAGCTACTGCCACAGCTTACAATGCAGGACAGAGTTCATCCTCAGGATACATGCAAAAACCTCCATCTTTTGGTTCTCAGGTATCCTGTGATTACTACAAAAAGAAAGGTCATACTAAAGATGTTTGTTATAAATTGGTAGGCTACCCTGTTGATTTCAAATATAAGAAGAAGATGTATGGAAGAAACACAGCTGCAGCACACAATGTCCACCTAGATGAAGGTCAAAGGGGAGCTGAGCAGGGAACTTCAAAGCCTACCATCTCAGGTAATGACTTCACAGAGGAGAAATATCAACAGCTGATTCAATTGTTGAAGTCACCTACACCTTCCACAACATCGATTGACACTGCAGCACATGCCAAGGTCACATGTATACCTTTGTGTCTCTTAAGCAGAGTTAAAGCAAATAGATGGATCATTGATTCTGGAGCAACAAATCATATGGTTTCTAGCTTAGACATATACACATATTTCATGGCATTGTGTGAGAATGATATAAGGAAAGTGCAACTACCTAATGGTGAAACAAGCAGGATTACTCATGTAGGAAAGTCTAGTATTCTAGATGAATTGGCTATTGGAAATGTACTGTTTGTGCCTCAATTTAGGTACAATTTGCTGTCAGTGTCCAAACTTACCAGAGATCTACGCCTATTTGTCTCCTTCTTTCCTGACTGCTGTGTGTTCCAGGACATTTGCAGTGGGAAAGTGAAGGGGATTGGTAGATTGGAAGAAGGACTCTATGTGTTGGACTTACAAGACAGAAGAACTATCAGGCAGAAGTCATTTACTGGTGATATTACTACAACATTAGTAGTTAATAGAATAAGTGGTCTTCTATGGCATAGACGACTAGGACATGCTCCTATTGCTACCTTGAAGAATATTCATGTATTTCGTAATGCTACATTTGCTGATTGTGATACTCATTGTTCAGCATGCCCTTTAGCTAAACAAACCAGACAACCTTTTCCACTTAGCATTACTAAGAGTGATAAGTTTGGTGATCTTATACATGCTGATGTTTGGGGGGCCTTCAGGGTGCCTACTTATGATGGGAAAAGATATTTTGTAACATTGGTTGATGATTTTAGCAAATATACTTGGATTTGTCTGATGAATACAAAAGATGAGTCTTTGGTTGTTCTGAAATATTTCTTTTCTCTGTTGAAAACTAAATTCAATACTTGTGTTAAGACATTGAGAACAGATAATAGAGGTGAATTTTTTAGTAATCAGTTGAAGGAGTTCCTTGATTCCGCAGGGGTTACACACCAAAGTTCTTGCCCATACACACCCCAACAAAATGGGGTAGTAGAAAGGAGGCACATATACATTTTGGATACTGCTAGATCATTGAGATTTTAGGCTCACATTCCTTTGAAATATTGGGGTGACTGTGTGATGACAGCTGTGTATCTCATAAACAGACTACCATCTAAGTCCTTGGGTGGACTTTCACTTTTTCATAAAGTGTTTGATAAGTCCCCTTCCTTAGATCACATCAGGGTCTTTGGTTGTCTATGTTATGCCACTAATCTCAGGAAGGAGCACAAATTCTCACCTAGAGCTATTTCAGCAGTTTTACTTGGTTATTTTCTAGTTCAAAGGGGCTATAAACTACTTGATATTCAAACACACCGTGTGTTTGTAAGTAGGGATGTCCAATTCCAGGAGGATGTTTTTCCTTTTAAGGATGGTACAGTACAAGCACCTGCACAAGATAGATACTTGCACTCTTTTCCTTCTTTTGCCACTGATGAGGATTTGAGTGAGACCATGCCTCTACCTGTCCCTTCTTATGCTGATTTTTCTCAACTCCCTGTCTACACTCCTCCATTAACTGATGATCTCATCATAGACTTTGAGGTTCATGACTCCTTACCTGATACTCCTGAGCCTATACCAGCTCTTATGACACCTACTCATGACTCCTTACCTGTTATTGCTGAGCCTGTGGGTCTTCCTATGGCTCCTTCTTCACACAGAAAATCCAGCAGGACTTCTAAGCCCGCCATCTAGATGCATGACTATATTGGCAACTCAAACTCCTCTAAATCATCATGCTCCTATCCCATTTCCAATGTTGTTTCCTACCATGGTTTGAAGTCTGCCTATCAACATTGCCTAGCAGCTTATTCCTCAGATGTTGAACCTAGACCCTTCTCTGAGGCTTCCAAAGATCCTAGATGGGTAGCTGCTATGGAGCTGGAGATTGCAGCCTTAGTGGAAAACCACACTTGGAGCATTGTGCCTCTGCCTCCAGGGAAACAACCTATTGGTTGTAAGTGGGTTTTCAAGATTAAATATCATGCTTCAGGGGAGGTAGAAAGGTTCAAGGCCAGGTTGGTGGCCAAGGGATATATACAGAAGGAGGGACTGGATTATATTGATACTTTTTCACCTGTTGCTAAGATGGTGACTGTTAGATCCATTCTATCCATTGCTACATCTCATGGCTGGTCTGTTTATCAAATGGATGTCCATAATGTCTTTCTACAAAGTGATCTTGTAGAAGAGGTATACATGACTGTCCCTCAGGGATTTGCTAAAGATACTGATAGGCAGGGGGAGTATGTATGCAGACTTCATAAGTCCCTCTATGGTCTAAAGCAATCTTCAAGGCAATGGAATCTCAAACTCACAGAGGCCCTTGTTCACATGGGCTTCCCTCAAAGCCACTATGACTATTCACTTTTTACAAGACAAGAAGGTGTTGATCTTGTACTTGTATTGATCTATGTGGATGACTTACTTATTACTGGCAATACACCCAAGATGATCACACAGACTAGGTCAGATTTGCAGCTTCATTTCAAAATGAAAGATTTGGGTGAACTCAAGTTCTTCCTTGGGATAGAATTTGCCAGAAGTTCTAAAGGGATATACATGAGTCAAAAGAAGTATGCATTGGAATTGATAGCTGAGCTAGGCCTTGCAGGCTCAAAACCAGCTAATACACCTCTGGAAGTGAATCAAAAATTGACATCTGTGGAATTTGATAGAGTAGTAACAACTGCAATTCATGATCCTACTGATGTAGCCATGAAGGATATTGGTCAGTATCAAAGATTGGTTGGAAGGTTGCTATACCTCACCATGACTAGACCAGAAATCTCCTACGCAGTACAGACTCTCAGTCAGTTCATGCATTCTCCTAAATAATCTCACTTGGATGTTGTTATCAGGGTAGTGAGATACATAAAGAATGCACCAGGGCAAGGTTTACTACTACCAGCACAAGGTGCAGATCAGCTATTGGCATTTTGTGATGTAGATTGGGGTGCATGCTTGCAAACCAGAAGATCAGTGACAAGTTATCTAGTATACTATGGAGGAGCCTTGATCTCTTGGAAATCAAAAAAATAGCACACTGTAGCTAGAAGTTCAGCAGAAGCAGAGTTTAGAAGCATGGCTCTAACTGCAGTTGAGATAGTATTGCTAACAGGACTGTTTGGAGAAGTAGGAATTAAACTTGCATCATAAGTGTCCTTGATGTGTGATAGTAAGGCAACAATCCAGATAGCTGCAAACCCCATATTCCATGAAAGAACAAAGCATATCAACATTGATTGTCACTTTGTAAGAGATAAAGTGAAAGAAGGACTGATCAAGACAGTTCATGTCCCTACTAAAGAGTAGGTAGCTAATATCCTGACTAAAGGGCTGGGCAGAACACAACATGATTTCCTTCTTAGCAAGCTGGGAGTGAAGAACATTTTCCTCCCCTCCAGCTTGAGGGGGAGTATTGAGCCAAGTGAATACTAATAGAAGCTAAGGGACTCAAGTGTACAAATTGAAAGCTTGTAACTTAATCTGTTAGAGTCGGTTAGTTAATGTTAGTGGAGCTTAGCTTAGCTGAAGAGTATATATCAGAGTAGTGGCTAGATATTTCTCCTTAATGTTGCATCAATTCATTTTCTTTTCAATTCAATGGAATAGTTCATCTGAAACTCTTTCTTCTCTTTTAGCTAATCTACCTTCAATTCTTCTTCTCTACAGTAATGATTAACTCTGCATATTCTGTGATTTACTCAATATTTTTCTGGCAAAAAAAAAACAATCACTGGAAGTTAAAAGACGAAAATTAAACTAAAAGCTCTGTTTTAAACCTTCTCTTCTACTAGCTTAGTTCAAAGGTGAAATTATGACTTTGTGCATTGTATATTGTAAATTAGTTCCTCTTAACAATGAAGACTGATATGGAACGGATGCAGAAAGAGAGCCCCTACCTTTACCAGAGTTGGGGCTCGGTTCTCTGTTTTGAGCATAGCGTTAAGCGACTCTTTCTATCATTCAGAAAAGTGGCCTAGCTAACTCTTGTATTGATCAAACATGAAAGCCATAAGCGGGGGCATGGGTCTTTCTCACGAAGATGCGAAGCCTATAGATAAGTCTATTCCAAATTGACTGAAAAATCTGGGGTAGGAGGCTTGATGACAGATGATAAGGTGAGGAAAAGCGAAGTCAAGCCTGACCTAAGAAAAGACTGGTTCTCAACCACTAAGCTCCCGCCCACCCCCAACCAATTAGGGTAAAGTGTTCATTCATACCTTCAACAGCACCGAGATATTGGCCCATGACCATGTTTACTTCATCTTCAAGAGCAAGCATCCTGGCTCTCAGGGCCTCAGGCAACCCTGGATCCTTTCCTACTTCCTTAGTGATTCCAAGAAGATGCTTCAACCCCGTTAAGTTTTAGCTGGCTATCACGGTCCAATAAAGATTTCCAATTTCGATTTTGAATTGTTGAGCAGTAGGTTAAAGATAACCTCCTTTGAAGTACCCTGTGTGGATCCGGGGGCTGCTTCTGCGCTGGCTTTGCTAGCTTGCATGACGGGCTGTAAGACGCTCAATCAATTGGGCGCTATCCCACCCTTCTTCCTTGATCTACACATTCACGCCCTTTAGAGTTAAGGAATGATGGTTAAGAGTTCTTCCTTTTGAGTTCCCTACCGGAATTTCATTACCTTATTCCCCCTAAAACGGAGACATTGGTACAACAGGAGGCTCGAGAGACCTCGAGCGTAATATACGCTACCATCGGAGAGACTTTAGCCACATCTTAACCCGAATGAGGCGATCAAGAAAGTCGTGGGCCTCGTAGTACCCACATACGACAGCTCTGTGGAGCTTTTCGGGTCGAAAACCTGTTCGACGTCAGAACCGATCTCAAAACCCTAATATCACCGTCTTCAGAGAAAGGACTTTCTCTATATCTATATCTATGCAACTAGTTCTTTCACTTGCTTCCAAATCCATCCATCTTATTTTCCCCATTAGGCATCATCGCATTCTCGATGGATGACGCCCCATCGGCAGTAAGTATTGTCTTTATTACAAAAACAATGGCACAGGCTACCGCTCCGGAGCAGCCCAACCCCCTGATAGAAAGGGAAAGAGCCACCTCTATCTACCCAACTAGTACTATTTGATCTAAAAAAATCCAACATGGAAATTTCTCTCACCCAGAAAACCCTCTATCCCCAAGCCCCTTTCACCGGTCGGTAAGTGCATCCTATTCCTATTAAGCGAGGCGGCAGTTGCTAAATAAAAAGGTGGCGCCATTCCCGCTAAAGAAAAATTCTTCATCCAATCTCTGTTCCAGATCTGGTCTTACCAAGTCACCTTTCTCTAAGGCTAAATAGCTAAATATCCCCCTTTTTTCTTTTCCTATTTTCTTTATTCTTTCATGTCGAGCTTTCGAAACTGGGGAGGGAGAATGAGCGATTGACTGCTAAAGATCTTGAATAAAGCATTGATAGCTTTGCAGAGGAGAATTACGTTAGGATATATCACCAATCCAATTATATATTTTTTAATTCTAAAACACATAAAGTGGTTTTAGGTTTGTTTATTTTAAATTTTCAGGAATGTGCATTTCTAATCTGGCTCAGTTATCAGATATAGTCTTACTTATGTTCATCATGTTGTAAAACTTTACTGAACAGAACTGTTTCTAATTGTAATATTCACAACATTAAAATATTTTTTTGTGCGGAGTGGTAGATGAAATTTAATGGTGTACTGCCAGTTGCGAGTGATACAAATTGTTAAAACTCATTGAATATGATATAATTATTAGGGTGGTAATTAAGTAACTTAATAATTATGCATACGGTAATTATCAAGATCTATTTATTTGTCATAACATAATTATAGTATAATTTCAAATGTAATGTTTGATTGCGTAAGTATAATTACATAATTAGATTTTTAAAAATTTTAGAATAAAAATTAATTATATATAAAATATATTAATGTTTGAAAAATATGTGTCTATATAAAAAAATCTTACTAAATTTATCGACTGCTAGGTATATTCAAGATACGTATTATTTTTTTGAAAATATAATAGTATTAAATAATTATAGATTTATAATTGATATTGTAAACACAATTGATATAAATTTTCCAAATGAATAAAATTTTAGTTGAATTAATTAATGAAAATTATTACTAACCATCATGGACTATAAGTTTGATAAAAATTTAATGGGTGAAAATCATTTACACCTCCTAACTTTGTTTTAAAAATCAAACTCTCCCTTCAACTTTGAATAATCATCCCCCCTCCCCCCTTCCCCCTCCCCCCTCCCTCATTCTATTCAATTCTATTTTATTCTTGACATTTGCAATCCTCTATCTATTTAAAATCTTTTTATATTATATATAATATTTTATTTTTTAATCTTGGTATTTATAAATTTTTATTGAAGTTCATTAATATTATATATATATATATATTTATATATATATATATCAATTATTTCATTATAGAACATCATTAGCTTTTATACTCTTTTCAAGAAAAATAGTATCTTTATAGACAATTTGTTATAGATTAAAAATTTATATAATTTCAAGGAAGAAGAAAAAAATACAAAGGTTGATAATTAAAGGGTAGAATAGACATTTAGAAAAAATTTAAGGAAAAAAGGGGAAGGGGGAGGGGGGTGAGAATGATTAATTTTAAAATTGAGGAAATATTTTGATTTTTAAAATAAAGTTAAGAGATTTAAATAATTTTCACCCAAAATTTAATAGTTATTGTAGACACATAAATTTTATTGGGTTAAATTCATACAAAATTTGAATTTAAACCATGTTCGTTAGGGTTGAACAATTAATATGGAGTTTATAAATTAAATTAATCCATTTTATTATATCAAGCCCAAAGACCATTTCATCTTAAGGCCTAAATCCATGTCACGTATCACGTGACATGACATCCCAGTCAAATTCAAAACCAACAAGATGATGTCACGTGTTCAAATTGATGTGGCAATTTCAGTCAAATTCAAGAGCCAGTAAAAAGTTGTCAAGCGTCTAAAAAGACATGCTTTTGGCCAATCACAAGCAACCTTATCACATAACATTTGTGATAAGCTTGATGACTTATATGAACCAATCAGAATAAAATAAGGGAGTTCATTTACACTTGGACTGCCTACTCTCTACAACTATAAATAGGAGGGTTACATAATGAGGACTCATCAAGCATTGAAGCAAGTATCGACATCGACCACACAGTTCTTCAAAGGAGTGGTCAACGTAGTTCTTTTCCGAGATCAACTCAAAATGATGAAGTGCTACCCCACATTTCCGGAGATCAAGCACATCTCAAAGAGGTCTGAATCATTCGACATTTGAAAAACATACAATTGACGGCCCTCGAATGACAGAGAAATTTTAGGAGAGGAGAATTAAGAGAACAACTGAATTATACTCAACAGGATTCATCAATAAAATTATTTTCTTTTATTTATTTATTTTGAAGTTAATTTTCAGAATTTCAAAAATTTATTGCGAAAAAATTTTCGCATGCCCGATGAGATCAATTATGCTCTTCATCTCTTCCTCCCGCATATCAGAAAATTACAAATTCAACTACTACAATGACCTTCAAAAAGACCAATGATGTTTCATACAAGGACTCTACTATTGTCACATCTGTTGACTCAATCACGCTGGCCAATCATTTGACACAATACTAGTGATTTAAATGGATCTAAAAATTTCACCTCTTTAGAGATGACAAAAAAGAGCAAGCCTTAAATGAAGATTGTAATTGCAATCCCTAGGGGCAATATTGCGTTTATGTTGTTTGATGAACATCTCAAATAGGCTTCAAATTTGACGAATTTGAGAATTCAATAGATTCTCCAATTTCGATGAAGGTCAACGCCTTGATGGTTGATGTAACTGACATAGACGAGATATTTATAATGATGGAGTAAACTATTGAAGCCTTGATGAAGCATGTTGGTGACAAAAAAATTCAAATCGCCAACTTATGATTAAGTTAGATTTCTACAACTCTGGAGAGTCAAGTCCTAATCTAACATCGAAAGAAAAAAGTTTATGTTAAATCCTCCACTAAGCCAATTGACTCTAATGCGCAAAGCCATCCGCTTCAGTGGCCACTCTAATGGTTCAACAACTACAAGATATGATTACAAACACTATCAAAGTTCAATATGGTGGTCCACCACAAAGTTCCTTAGGTTATTTAAAGTTCCAAGGAAAAAAGTTACAAAATTTAAGAAATCATCAGAAGATCAAACTAAGAAATTCATGACGGTAACCGTGACTTCTATAAAGGCCTCCATAGTACAAAAGTTGAAAGAAAAAATTACAAATCAACAAATGCTAGAAGTAAAAAATCAACCAACATTAAAGGATTTACAAACAAAAGTGTATCCTTTTCTTGACTCTGATATTCTTGTGATTCTTGATGAGTTTCTGTCCAAGAAATTCATTGAAATCCCTAAGTCAAAATGATCCAAAGAATTCAACAAAGTGAATGATTGTAAATTTCATCGCAATGTCAGTCATCATACCACAGAAAACATTATCCTAAAGGAAAGATTATGACATTAGTATGAAAGGAAAATATTATCATTGATAATGGAGAGGCAGTTATGCAAATTATGCTAGGATCAAACTTGACCATAAGAAAAGTTAAATTTCAGAATCTCTACTACCTATGAGCCATGTGGCATCATAAAAAATTGAAGAAGGAATCATCACGCTATAGTTTAGGATCTTTGAATAAGTTGAAGTTCCCGCCTTGAAAAAAACATCAAAGGTGTTCAAGGTGGACGAACTCTCCAACAAAAATAGTGGACAAAATTGGACTTTGATTGCTCGCAAAAGACAAAAGCATCAATGAAATTCTAAACTTTGACTTTCAAAAGTTGACACAAGATCAAGTGCAAATCCACTTCAACTATACAAAAGCATAAAATCTAATACTAAATCAAAGTGCAACAATGCTTCATCGCAAAGAGTTGGAAAGACAGTTACATTTCTAGAATTCTTTCTCAAAGTGCTCCTCGACGCATGAGCCTAAACTGCAAATTGAAATTCTCCTCTACGTATGAGCCTAAATTGTAAGTTGAAACACTTCTCAATGTATGAGTTGCAAGTTGAAATTCTCCTTGACATATAAGCCTATACTACAATTTGAAACCCTCTGCGATGCACAAGCTTAAACTACAAGTTGAAATGCTTCAGGATACATGAGCCTAAATTGCATGTCATAAAGCTCAATAAATTCATGATAAATCTTCAAATTCAAATTCTCCTTGGCACATGAGTCTAAATTATATATAATCGAGCTTATAAAATTTGAGCTAAATCTTCAAGTCAATACACTCTTTGACGCACGAGGATAAATGGTTTGTTACTTATGGCTCGCATGAATTTAAGCTATGTACGACCCAAAAAAAACTCACTTCTTCTAAACTATATAATAACTTGATCCTCTTTGTTGAGGTATGTGTTTGGAAAGACTGTACCATTTTTACACTCGATCCGAGAGACATTTATGAATCTTTTCTCCATTTACTGTTCTATTAATGAGCTCGAGGGTGGCCCATGAGATGACTTTGAATTTTACTTTTCTGTACTTGATGATGAGCTTAAGGGCGACTCGAGGGATAAATTCCAAGTTTTACTTTTCACTGCATTAGCCACACAATGCATCAAATCATCATTCTGCACAATATTTCCCCATTTATACTATGACTGCATGCATTGTTATTATTATCTTCACTTTATCCCTATGTAGTTGAGATTTCTAGGTTAGTTTCTGATATATAGTTCCCATCGTGTCTTTTATATTATATATTATTTTCTGAGCTTAATCGGCCTATGATGCCTACTGAATATCCCCGTATTTTGGTACTCATACTATACTTCTACATCTTTTTCTGATGCAACATTCCGTACGAGTCACCCTTGCTGATTTATCGCTATTTTGAGGACCTCTGTTCATCAGATTGTGGTGAGATCTTGGCGTCCGGAGACTTATTTCTTTCCCTCATGTATCTACTATCTATATTTTGTACCTTTTAGATAGCCTGTATCAGTATAGTTTTATTCTCATATTTTAGAGGCTCTTGTATCGGTGACACCAGGTCTGGCGTTAGTATCTTGTATACTTTATCTTTCATCTATTTTTAGGGGTCCATAGTTGTATATTTTGTACTTGTTATGTATGCAGTTAGGCATGATGACTCGTTCCTCTTCTCATAAGCTTTCCTTATATTTATGCTTGTAGTCATTTTTTGTTATGTCTTGGGTTTGTCTTACCTACTGGGAGATTATAGTAGGTGCCATCATGCCCAGATTTTAGATCGTGATAAAGACGAATATTGTAGAGTATGTCTCTTGATGTTTGAACGGCTAGCAGATGAAGGATGAGCACTAGAGACCAAATGGTACAACTCAGAGGATGCCTATACCTGAGTGGAAGTGAGAGCAAATTTTCATAGATTTTGTGGTCAGATTGCCATAGACTCTGAGGAAATTTGATGTTGTTTGGGTTATTGTGGATAGATTGACTAGGTCTGCTCACTTTGTTTCAGTTTAGACTTCATAAAATATAGAGAGGTTGACTAGGATTTACATCCAGGAGATAGTGCGTTTGCATGGTATTCCAATTTCGAAGTTCACATCTAACTTTTGAAAGTGTATGTAGAAGGAATTAGGTACTAGGGTGCAGCTTAGTTCTTTCATTTACATATCGATGGTCAATCCAAGCGGCCCATTCAGGTGTTGGAGTATATGCTACAAGCATGTGTGATTAATTTTGGTGGTCAATTCGACTAATTCTGGTCATTAGTGGAGTTTGTTTATAATAATAGTTACCATTCTAGCATTCAAATGGCCCTGTTCAAGGCTTTGTATGGTAAAAAATGTCGTTATTTAGTAGGTTGGTTTGATGCATTTCGGGTCAGGCCTTGGGGTATAGATCTATTAGGAGTTTCATTAGATAAGGTCAAATTGATTCAGGAAAGACTTCTCACAGCCCAAAGTAGACAAAAGAGCTATGCAGATCAGAAGGTTCGTGATTTAGAGTTCATGATTGAGGAAAATTCCTTGTTGAAAGTATCACCTATGAAGAGTGTTATGAGGTTTGTGAAGAAGGACAAGTTTAGTCCTAGGTTCATTGGTCCGTTTGAGATACTTTGATGTATTGGGGAACTGACATATGAGCTGACTATGCCACCAAACTTATCGGATGTTCATTTGATATTTCATATTTTGATATTGAAGAAATATTATAGTGATGGTTTCCATGTGATTTAATGGGACTCGGTGTAGTTGGACCAAGGTTTGACATTTGAGGAAGAGCCTAGAGTTATTCTGGATAGGCAGGTTAGAAAGCTGAGATCCAAGGAGATAACATCTATGAAGGTGTTGTGGGGGCATCATCTTGTGGAGGAATCCACTTGAGAGGTTGAGTCTAACATGCGGAGCAGATATCCACATCTCTTCGATAGTCGAGGTACTTTCTTTCTCTTTACGTTCAAGGACGAACGTTTATTTTAGTGGTGGATGATGTGTAACCTTCTAAGTTATTTTATGAATTTTACTTGTTTTCCCCATTTTAATCCTCCCCCTAATTTCTATACGTGATTTATGACTTGTGGAGATGGGTAGTACGGATTTCAAGGCGTTCAGAAGTAATTTAAGTCATTAATTGGGTTCTTGAGTTTTAAGAAAGTTAAATTTGACCATGGTCAACTTTTGGCTAAGACGGCCTCGAGTCAGTGTTTTGATATTCTCAATAGGTCTAGAATGTGTTTTTTAGTCAATTTACATATTTGATTTATTTTTATGGGGTTTAGAATAAATTTTGAGGGTCTATTTGAAGTTTTGGTTATTTTAAATAATTAATTTAGTTGGTGATTAATGAGCCAAATTCACATTTTTTAGAGAAACTTTCAGACATAGCAAAGTTGAGCTCATAATTAAGGAGGAGATAGCAACATTTTCATTATTACAGGCGATAGCAACATTTTTAGTATTATATTGCAATTTTATATGTATTTTACGCAGTTTGAAAGAATGAATACAAATACAAATCGAATATGGGAGAGTAAATTTTGCATAATGATTTCAGTTAAAAAAGGAAAAAAAAAATTAATGAGTATTAATCTCTACTAATATTTGTTAGGTACAAAAGGAAAAAATCTATTGACTACTAAAATCAGGCCTAGCTAGTAAATGAAAATTTTATTTCCAAACAAGAAGTTGAATTCAAAAATAGATCTATACAAATTCACATTGTATGCATATTTTAGAATTTAAATATTACCCATTTTATAACCGGCATAAATATGTATTAAGAAGTGAAACTAGAAGATTAACAACAACTCTGAGAAATTAAGAAGTAAAATATTTTAATTGAAAGTTTTTTTTTAAAGTTAAATTTCAGTATATTCAACACAGGAGAGAGGCGAGAGAGGAACTATGATTTATATATGACATACTTCAGTTGTATTTGTATATGACATACTCATGCAGATACATTTATATCAAGTTATATTTATATATTTTGTATATTAAAATTGAGACTTATATATTACACATTCAAATTTGTAATACAAATAAATATTGAATAATTGTGTGTATATACGTACGTATATATATATAACTGGAAATTATTACAATTTATGTTTGCATTTGTATATTATAATTTAAACCTAAATACAAATACCTAAATACAATTTGCGTTTGCATTTGTATATTACAACTGCAAATCAAAATACAAATACTTAAATGCATATTAATACATATACAACTCTTCCACTATACAAATGAAATTAAAGAATGAACAAAAAATAACAAAATAAATATAAAAATACAAATGAAACTCCAAATGTATTTAAAATATATAATTTGCATTTGTATATTACAACTGAAAGTCAAGATACAAATACCTAAATATATATTGATACATATACAACTCTCCGGCTATACAAATGAAACTGAAAAGTGGAGAAAAAATAATTAAATAAATATAAAAATACAAATGAAACTCTGAATGTATTTAGAACATAGATCTGGAAAACGAATTGAAAATCGTCATTGTAGATCTGAAAACAAAAATCTGAATGTATTTAAAACTCGGGACACTTGGTCTACCTCACTTTTGATATTTTCTGCTCTTGTAGTGTTCATATAAACAATGAGGTAGAGAATAAGTTGGGCGACTCTCCTTGAGAGTCAAAGCTCTACGTCGTACGCCAAGCCAAAAAGGTCTCATCTACCATTTCTAGTTGCAAAAACAATAAATCTTGACGACTTCTTCGAATCTTGTCATCCCATCATTGAAAATTTTCGTTATATATTTGAATGTATTTCAAAATCGACGTTGTAGTTACGTAATTTTTAAGAATCACAATTTTGAGAGAGAAAAAAAAATTGAAACAATTTTTGGAGAGAAAAGGGAATTAAAATCACAACCGAGAAAAAAAAATTGAAATCGTGTGATTTTATGGAAGACATGATTTTGAGAGAGAAACTTGTTGAAATCATGTAGAAATTAGTAATAGAGATAATGATAAAAATTTGGGAAAGTAAGAAAGATGTTGAATTCAAAAAGGAAGTGAAAATTGTAATTAGGAGTGATATTAGGAGTTTGATACTCTTCCAAATATATTTGGAGTAAATTGACTAGGCCCACTATAAATATTGCTATTTTTATTGTGGATAGTAATTATTTTAAAGTGTTGTTATGATTCATAATTAAGGGCTTAAGTCTGTTATTCCACATAGTTTTTTTTTTTTATTTCATGTGATCTATATACAAGAATAAACTTAAGTTGAAAGAGTTTGACAAAAATAATAATCCCTTATATTAATAACATCAAAAAGTTCCCCAGCAAAAAGGAACACGAAAGCTGCAGTTCTATTTCAACACCGCAACTTTGAAGAGGGAGTCTTGACAGCCTCAGGTAGGTTATTTTGTGTGAATTAGTTCATACTGCTCTATCTACCTACTGCTATATCTATAACAATGATGTGAGATCACGAGTTGAATTAATAAGGTAGTCATACGGGCGAATTGGTAGGATTTTGATGATGTGGAGGTATAATAGTACTAATGGTGCTAAATCTGGTGCATTAGAATTAGGTAGATTAATTAATGGGTTAATTATAAATGACAATAAGAATGGTATGATAAATTTATGGACAGTGACTTTAGACAGTGGCAAATTATGTGAGTTGATTTTTGTGGTATTATTTTTAGGGTGAATTGGTGGGTAAACATGGCAAACAAATGATAAGGTAATGATGGCTAATCATTGGGTAGTAATGATTGAATGGGTGGTTAAGGTTATGGAGCCTTTGTAATTTATAATGTTGCAGTTCCCTCTTCCAACCTTCACTTCTCAATGTTATTCACGCATAAGTTTGGTACTAGAAATTATAACGTTGAGATATCGTTAGCAACACAGGAACAAACCGAGCATCAACTCTGCTCATGCATATTTCATAATCAGTTCATGAGTGTAACTATTTTAGTCTTTAACTTCAGGCTTTGAGGATTCTTACATGATTATTTTGACAAATTTAGGTTTTAGGTCTTGGATTCTTAAGGTAAGAATTCTTAATTTGAGAATCAAATAACGATCCGTTTTAGCTGAAATTTGATATGCTACTTCATATTCTTATGAGAATTATGTATTGAAATAGATTTTGACCATTCAGAAGAGTTACGGAAGGGCAAGTTGGTAATTTGATACTTGGGCTTCAGTTTGAGGCAAGTAGAGATTTCTAATTTCTTTTTGAAGTATTACTTTTATTGTATTAAATGAAATTAATGGTAATGGGTAATAAGGGGGTCCCGTATAAATGAGATAACGAGCATTTATACGGACATCAGTGCCATGCTATGGGAAGTGTTAATAAAACAATTGATATTAATAGTGTTATCTCAAAAAGTAAAAATGATTTTGGTCAAATCTGATCGTTCTCCAACGTCTCCTTTTCTCTTTTAATGTTAGTTGTCACGACCTGATTTCTCAGTCATGATGACACCTACAACCCCCAGTAGGCGAACCAATCCCCGTAGCCCAGAACGGTTAGTAATAGGCTACATTCTAACAATTTAAGTGGAAGAACAGTTTAATAAGTGGAAGCAAAGGAACAAGGTGAGGAAATAGATAATAAGGATATATATATATATATACATATGTGGAAGCTAAACCAAACCCAAAATCTGGTATCATAGCGTACAAGAGCCGGATCTACATAAGGAGTACAATGGGTCCAAAATAACATATACATCATGTCTCCGAAGCTACGAGAGTACAAAATATACAAAAGACAAACTAAAGTCAAGCTCCGATCGCCAAGAGCTCACCCTCAGTCCGGGACGGTCCAAACCTCCAAGCACGAGTCACAACGATCTAGCGGTGATGGCCCACACTAGGATCTGTACCAGAAGATGTAGAGTGTAGTATGAGAATCAAATGCGAAGCATAAGGTACCCAGTAGGTATCATAGGCCGACTGGACATATATAAGATAAAAGTGTAGTAACAGACAGAATAGAAGCAAGTAGTCACAGAAATCTACGAAAAAGTACACAGGAACTAACCCAGAGGGAAGATAATAGAAATAACATACAAGGCTAGCAAGTAGAATATATACACAACAGGCACAGGTGAAAGCAAGAAATGACTCACCTGGGATCCTTGCAATAACAGTATATACATAATAAGTTTTAAAAATGGACGGTATACCGGTAACCTCAAGTATAAAGGAAAGAAGAGGAGGGTAAAGATAGACATGCTCGAAAACAGAAGCCAATAGCCAAACTAATCATGCTAATCTGAAATCCAGGAAATAACAACCTAACAGTATACAATCTCATAATTATAAGCGTAGAAGGGGATAATACTGCGATAAAGTAACAAGAGCCTACCTACAGTCCCCCGGCCGTCCATACAACCAAGAAACGCAAACAAGTGAAAACAAACCCTCCGTCCGCCCATACAACCGGAGCGTACACTCAACAAACAACAAACAAGGGTGGAATCTCAAACAATGAATGATATGTCCGGTGATGATCGGGCCCAGCAGGTAGGTTCCATGGAAGGACACTGCCCGTATACCTCTACTCCGATGTATACCCTCATTCCGGCACACGCAGCCCCAGGCCTCAGGTCTGGATTGACAAGGTCCATGGAGGTTCCTGACCCCATACTAAAACTCAGTATCGAAATATATCATCCGGAGTAAGTCCGGGTTCAAGATAGAGACCCAGTCTCGGATATGCATTCCCAGAACCTTTCCAGGACTAAAGTAGTGGAAAATGTCTCAAATATCCCTCCAAGGGTGCCCGAGCATAACCGGATCTAAAATAGTAGAAAGTCAACTCAGGTGCTTGGTCCGACCAAGACTAAAGCCATCTCAAATCAGTAAGAAAACTCAACTAGCACCCTGGCCCTGCCGAGTCTAGCGTTAATAGTAAAACTAGTGATATAAATCATATTTTAACTCTCTTTTACCCCAAGAAGATTCACATGTTAAGTCAAACCATTTCCAATTCATTTCTATCAAAAACGGGCCCCAGGGCCATACACAGTTTAGAAAATCAGTCCCAGTAGGCCCGAAGCCAAAACCATAGTAAAACATGGATAAAACCTCTTTATATGCATGGAAATGATATCATCAAACACAAATAGCCGCCCAACAGCTCACAATCAACCTATCGGCCATGCACAGGCTCCAATCGCTCTATAGCACAAATAGCCAGTATAATATCACGATAAACGATGCCTGGGACTCACGGGCACCCTCGAATAACCCATCATCTATGGTACAGAGTCAAAACAAGGCCACTCAGGACCATAAGAGTGATAATATCAACTACGGAGAATACTACACACAACGAAGGAAAGAAACGAGGCGAATCATGGAAAGCGGTCAAGGTCTGTGGTACCAACCTAATAACCCAACCCAAGGATTCTAGCTAGTATAATTTTATCCGATATATGCTAAGTCTAGGGAGTTTAGACTGTAACTTACCTGTCGTCCGATGACAAGCTGCTGGGTATCCCAAAATCCAAGCCTGAATCACTTCGAAAAACCCCAAACGATGATCAAACTATCAAAACATAAATAAAACATTAAGATGTGTCTAACGATAGCCGGGTCAAAATCTGGGTCAAAAGCAGGCTCGCGGGGCCCACAACCCAAAACCAAAAATGGAAAGAAGCACGATGACCACAATGATGCCAAGAAGACATGCTCCAAAATTGAGCACAATTGGCCAAGAGGAGGGCGTCAAAACAGCCCGCTCAAGAGAAGGCTTAAAATTGGAATTCCAAGAACAAAATCAGAAATTAGGCAAGGATTACTTACCACAAGGAGAGAAATTAAGCCAAAATGGTGAATTCCTCGAACCCACAAACATGCAAGCTTAAGAAGGCAGCCTCTACGATAATCCAAGCTTTTGGAAATGAGCAACAATGGAGGTTTTTAGAAAAGAACAAGAGAAACCAAGTTGGGGAAAAAGACTTACCAAGAATCAAGGGTCACGAATTATCGATGAACAATTAATTTTCCCAAGGCTAGGACTGATATGGAGCAATTTGGTAGAGAGTATATGTGTTTTAGAGTTGGAAAAATTGAGAGAAAATAGCTGGAAAAACGAAGAAGAGAATTTAAATAACTGTTGGTCGCTGGTCAGCGCCATTGGCGCTAAACGAGCGCCATCGCGCACAAGGGAGGCCCGCACTAAGGCGCGATCGCGCGCAAGGGGCACCATCGGTGCTGGCAGGTAGGCGCTGGCCTAGCGCCATCGCGCACAAGGCCCGGCCACAGGCTAGCGCGATCGCGCTGCCTGGGCGCCGTTGGCGCTGAAGGCCTGCAACTGCACTAAAACTAGCTGCACTAGGAATTTCCATGGGGTTTTCCTGGCACAATCAAAAATTGATATTCAAAAACCAATAATGCTAACAGAGTGGAAACGATAATTTGAACTCAAAAGAAATGGCAAAACTTACATACGAGGTCGTTTCGAAGAAATGTTGACTCAAGTCAACACTAACTAATAAGAACTCCAAAGGCTCAAAATGAGCCCGGCTCACCCAGAACCCAAACCAACCACCTACTTAACCCAAACTTAACATTCCAGAGCTGATGGAATCATCGGATTTAGAATCAACGCTCCGATCATCAAAAAGCTACCCAAAGTTACACTTCTAACTCCAAATGGCCTGAAAACAGAGAAAATAACACAAAAACCACACCAAAAGTTCTCAAGCCTCGACTAAAAGTCCAACTAGACCAAACACAATGCTTCGGAGCTAACAAAATTGTCAAAATCAATTCCGAGCACGTTAGTTAAGAATGTTGACTAAAATCAATGATATTCTAAGTTAAGGCTCTACAATAGGCAAACATCCAAAATAACCAAACGAATGACCAGGGCACCGAACTACCGATCTCAGAAAGCCATAAATGACATGGGGTCACTATAAAAAAGCTCTAACAATACAATAAATGCGTAAATGCGAAGATGATCGGAAGGGTCATCACATTAGTATTCAATCCTTTTCCAATTAACAGCCTTTAAGGCTCTTTATTTTTGTATCGTTGGTTGATATTATTTTTGGCTATATATTGTGCTCTTGTTTTGGGCAGAAAGGAAGAAAAAGAATACAAAAAACTATTTACTTATTCTTCTCTTCTTTCACTCTTTGCTGGGTTTATATTAGAAAAAAAAAACTTTGTTGTTCCTGCTCCTAGTTTATACTAGATGAGATTGTTGAATCCTAGGGGATACACCTTATCAGTGAAATATCCTTAAGGACAGTGTCATAGGCACGCCTCAAGCTTTCGATAATATTCTACTATTTCCTTGATTGTACAACAAGATTTACAACAATTTTAAGGATATTCTTTTTTAATCTTGTTGTCATGGATCACGGAAATATCAACTTTGTTTTGCCGAAAAAAATGATAATTTTGGCCTTGATAATTTTGGTACTTTGTGGTGTATCAAAGAGTGCAATATATAATATTAGTGGCATGATTGGGTGGAAATATGTTGAGTGCTTGGACTACGAATCTTGGCTGTCCGGTAAAACTTTTGGTATTGATGGTACTACTCTTGTTACTTTTTCAATTATAATTGTCTTCACCAAATTACTCAACCTTTGGAATAATGTTGATAAGGTATGTAATTATTCTATAAGCTCTACTCTTTTTGATGAAATAAAATATGGTTACAAACCCGAAATCTTTAATAAAACCTTCATGAAAACAGTTGGGAAAATTGACAATCCTTCTAAGCCAAAAATAAATTTGGATAAAGCAGATGATGTTATTGTAGCGGTCATTTCTCAAGTGAACATTGTGGCCAATGTGAGTGATTGGGTGATAGACTCTGGTGCTACAAGACATATTTGTGCCAATAAAAATAATTTTCTGTCTTACACCCAAGTCAATAGAGTAGAAGAACCTGTATACAAGTGATTCAAAAACTACTCAAGTTCTTGAAAAAAGAAAAGTTCTTCTCAAACTCACATCTGGAAAAACTTTGGCTTTAACTGAAGTATTACATGTTCCTAATATTCGAGCTAATTTGGTCTCTGTGGGTTTATTAGGAAAAACTAGAATGAAAGTTTTATTTGAATCTAATAAAGTTGTTTTAACAAAATATAATATTTTTGTGGGCAAAGGATATTGTAACCGTGGTTTATTTGTATAACGACTGTATCCGTCGTTATGGGTAAACTTTTTGTGCCAAGTTTTGGGTGAGAAAACTTCCAGGTTTGGGAGTTAGAAATTTTGGGCTAGGCTAGTCTCGGTCAGTTTTGGAGTGAGGTTTGGTCTATGGTAATTCGAGTGAGGATTGGGTGATGTATCTTGTATTGAGCTAGTTTTTCCATTAGCTAAGGCGTTAAGGAGTCCGAGGGACTTTTCAAAAATGAATTCAGGTAAGTAGAACTCCCAGTATTTAGGTTGACGTAAAAGGGTTATTCCGAAATGTCAGGATTTAAATGGGCACTTTTGTGAGATTTTTTTAGTTTCGTCCCATGTTGACTACCATAGCGGTTGACACTGTGCTACCGCGGTAACCACTATAGCGGTATAATTCCCCCTATAGCAGAAGTCAACAATGGTCAGCACCGCCATAGCGATTGGTTCTGCTATGGTGGTGCCGCTATAGCAGTGTACGGACCACTATAGCAGGCTGAGTAGGGATTTAATGTAGAAATTTCTCCAAAACGTTTAGTTTTTCCTCAAGAACATTTTGGAGAACTGCAGGGGCGATTTGGGTGACTTTAACTCTATTTTCACCATTTTTCATCCCAAAGGTAAGGATATTGCTCCCCTAACTTAATGCTATGTTTCCTACATAGTAGAATTGATAGTTACTGGCTTGAGAGAAGGTTTGGATTGACCTATGAATTATAGAATCTGGGGGAAAGTGAATTCTAGGGCGTAGAAGTTCTTGGGTCTTGAAAATTATTATTGGGTTATGATCAATTCATCTTATTTAACAATGTATCCATAAAAATGATATATTTAGGTGAATTAACGGTGGATAAGCCCAGGGATGGATGGAATAATCATAGGTTGGCCTAGGGATTGGGATTCAAGTATAATCCGGGTAATTATTAGGCCATGTGGACTAATTTTGGTATATCTTGTAATCATTTTTAGACCAAGAACAAGCAAAGGCTTCAGAAAATGGGAAGGCTTCGGTCCAGTAGAACTTTTGAGTTATTCGAGGTAGGTGATGACTACTATTTTTTCCAATATGTAATATGTGTTCATGTACTATCATTTAGTATTGTATGAGTTTGCATGCTTAGGGAAAAAGGATTATAAATGTCATGTTATCATGTGTCAATTATGTGAAATGAACTGGGTTTGATTTCTTGTTGGTTTACAAGTATGATGTTGTTCATTATTTATTGACTTGTTGGATTGTGTGTGACATTCTATTGGCTCGGGTACCACGCTTGGTACAGGTTACATATTGGTTGGCTTGGGTACCACGCCTGGTATGGGATATTTTTTGGTTGGCTCGCGTACCATGCCTGGTACAGGTTACATAATGGTTGGCTTGGGTACCACACCTGGTAAGGGTTTGATTGTACTTGCATTAATTTTATTTTGACGATGATTCCATGAGTGTACCGGGTTGTATTCTTGATATGTGGTTATTGCATGATGGCCCTTGAGAGACCGGGTGGTTGTACATAAATGTGGGGTTGGTCATAGTGTATAGTGTATACCAAGATTACATGTTAAACACTTAGGTGTTGTCTTAGGGATCTGTAGTTGGTCCGGGCTAATTGAAAGGGATATATGTTATTGTCATGATGTATTTGTGCAATTGTTGTTAGACTTGTTTCATATGATTGGTAAGCTAGAGGAAAGACTTAGAGTCTAGTTTTGTTGCTAGCTTTAGTTTATTATTCATAATCTTGTTTATTGGAGAAGGCCGATGATCCTACCAGTACACGGTAGTTGTGTACTGATTCTACACTTGTTTTCCTTTTATGAGTACAAGACATCTTCCGACGGATCCCATGCGACCTCTGATTTAGTCCCAGCAATTCCAGATTCTAAGGGTGAGCTGCTTCTTCCGGGCTACCATAGTTTCTCTAGTATATTCTCTAGTCCATTATTTCGGACTCAAACTCTTCTATTTTTGTGGTTGCATCCCTGTTCTAAACTTTTGATAGATGTTTTGGTATGATGACTTTCAGATTCTAGGGGTAATTTTCCGCAGAAATTTGTTAGTTTTTGGATTTAGATGTGAATGCTAGTTTATTTTTAATGCAAACTGGTTTTGAGATGTTAGACTTTAATAAGTGTTGTGTTGATATTGATCTGCTCATCTGGGGGTTTCAGGTGGGTGCCACTCACAGTGGTTGGACCGCGACAAAGATGGTATCAGAGCCCTAGGTTCATTGATCTCGTCGTACCAAAATGGGTCTAGTAGAGTCTTGCGGAATGGTAGAGAGACGCCTGTACTTTTCTTCGAGATGCTATAGGACTTTAAAAAATATCTCTTCTTTCTTTCTTCGTGCTATAACTCGATTACAATTGGTATCTGGTGATACAAATTGATATCTAATCTCTTTCACTCTTTTGTCCAAAAACGGTTAACACGAGAAATAGTGGAGCGAGAGTGGCGGTCCTAAAAGCAGGCCCAACAGTCAGAGGAAGAGGAAGGGGCAGGGGGAAGAGGAAGAGGTAGAGGCAGAGGCAGAGGAGCACCCACTAGGGGTGAAGCTCAGGCAGCTGCTGGACCAAGAGAGGTGACCCTTCCCCCACCCCAGGATCATGTCTCTATACCATGTCGTGGTTGGGCTGCGACAAAGATGGTATCAGAGCCCTAGGTTCATTGATCTCGTCGTACCAAAATGGGTCTAGTAGAGTCTTGCGGAATGGTACAGAGACGTCTGTACTTTTCTTCGAGAGGCTATAGGACTTTAAAAAATAACTCTTCTTTCTTTCTTCGTGCTATAACTCGATTACAATTGGTATCTGGTGATACAAATTGATATCTAATATCTTTCACTCTTTTGTCCACAGACGGTTAATACGAGAAATAGTGGAGTGAGAGTGGCGGTCCCAGCAGCAGGCCCAACAGTCAGAGGAAGAGGAAGGGGCAGTGGGAAGAGGAAGAGGTAGAGGCAGAGGCAGAGGCAGAGGAGCACCCACTAGGGGTGAAGCTCAGGCAGCTGCTGGACCAAGAGAGGCGACCCTTCCCCCACCCCAGGATCATGTTGAGGAAGAAGTGAAGTTTGTTCTTGAGGATGGCGCAGAACAGGAGGAGGTGGAACCGACTGGAGGTGCAGGCCTTCCCTCTATAATACCCGAAGCATTTCAGCAAGTGTGGAGTTTTCTGAGTGGGCTGGTAGGTGCTGGAGACACCCCTATGGGTATTTTAGATTAGGTTCTAGGCACCCAGCCAACGGTTGTAACGGCTCCTAGGATGGATGCGGCGTTGGGTACTGATGATTTCTTCCATCCGATGCTAGGTACGGTTATGACTGGGAATGAGAATGAGATGCTGACTAAGTTTTTGAAGCTGAAACCTCCTATTTTTTCAGGGTACTGAGAAAGAAGATGCTTATGAGTTCATTCTGGATTGTTATGAGAAGCTGCATAAGCTGGGCATTGTGCATCAACATGGTGTAGAGTTCATCACCTTCCAGATGCAGGGTGATGCTAAGCAGTGGTGGAGGTATCATGTGGAGTGTCGGCCATTAACTTTGCCTCCACTGACCTGGATGGAGTTTCATGCTATTTTCTTAGAGAAGTTTGTGCCCCACACTTTGAGGGATCGTAAAAAGGACGAGTTTCTGGCTCTGGGGCAGGGTAACAATTCAGTCTTAGCCTATGAGGCCAAATTCCATGCATTATCTCATTTTGCTACCTAGGTTTTAGGCACAGAAGAGGAGAGGATTCGTCTATTTATGAAGGGCCTGAATACTGAGTTGCAAGTATTGTCTGTACATATGACCTGAGCGAGAAAGATTTTCAACGAGGTAACATATTATGTAAAGAAGCTAGAGGGGGTTAAACAGGTAGGGCAGGCTAAGGTGTTAGCCAAGAAGTCCCAGAATGACTGAAATTTCAGTGGTTCATACTCCAAAGGTCACAACCAGCAGGTGTATTCTGCTTGTCCTATTCAGTCAGCATTGCCAGCTTCTACAGGTGGTCTTCCGGGAGCTAGTCAGTTCTCAGCTCCTAGAGGCCAGCGGGCTTCTTATACTTCTACTAGCAAGCCTACTCTTGACCGCGAATGCTTTTATTGTGGTGATCCGGGTCACTTTAAGAGGGAGTGCCTTCACAGGCATGAAGGTAATCAGATTCAGCAGCAGTCTAAGGTTGAGGTTCCAACAGCTAGAGGTGGTAATGGTAGGGGTCATCCATATAGTGGGCGAGGAAACTTTCAGGGAGGCTGAGAAGACAGAGGAAATAGCAGCACGGGCAGGGGTGTGGCGCAGCCAGCCAGAGAAGTTGCTCGGATTGATGACCGGACCCATTGTTATGATCTTCCAGGGAAGTCTGAGGCTGATGCGTTAGACGCAGTGATCACAAGTACAATTCTAGTATGTGATAGGATGGCTTCTACACTGTTTGACCCAGGTTTTACTTACTCTTATGTGTCTGTGAATTTTACTTTGGGTCTGGATTTGGTTTGTGATGTCCTTGATTCCCCTATTCATATTTCTACCCCAGTTGGAGAGTCTGTGATAGTAACTCATGTTTATCGTACTTTCCATGTGGTGTTTGTGGGGCGATAGACTTGGGTAGACTTAGTTATTCTGGATATGTTGGATTTTGATGTTATTTTGGGGATGACCTGGTTGTCTCCATGTCATGCAGTGTTGAATTATAATACTAAGATGGTAACTCTAGAGATTTCGGGTAATGATAGACTAGAGTAGGAAGGTGTGTACATGCCTAAGCCGGCTAAGATCATATCATTTGTCCGGGCTAGAAAGTTAGTGGGAAGGGGATGTTTGACCTTCTTGGCTCATCTCCAGGATGATAGTGTGGAGTCTCCATCGATTGAGTCAATTTCAGTAGTGTCAGAGTTTCAGGAGGTGTTTCCAGTGGATTTGCCTGGCATGCCTACGGACAGAGACATTGAATTTTGTATAGACTTGGAGCCAGGCACTCGCCCAATTTCTATTCCTCCTTACTGCATGACTCTAACAGAGTTGAGGGAACTTAAGACTCAGCTTCAGGAACTCTTAGATAAAGGTTTTACCCGTCCCAGTGCTTCACCTTGGGGTGCTCCGGTAATATTTTGTGAAACATAAGGATGGTAGTATAAGAATGTGTATAGACTACAGGCAACTGAAGAAGGTCACCATCCGAAAAAAGTATCCTTTACCTCGCATAGATGACCTCTTTGACCAGTTGTAGGGTGCGTCAGTATTTTCAAAAATTGACTTAAGATCAAGGTACCATCAGTTAAAGATTAGGCCAGAGGACATCCCTAAGACCGTATTTCAGACTCGATATAGGTATTATGAGTTTCTAGTGATGTCGTTTGGGTTGACCAATGTGCCGGCGGTATTCATGAGTTTGATGAATGGGGTATTCAAATCTTATCTGAATTCGTTCTTCATTGTGTTTATTTATGACATTTTGATCTACTCCAAGAATTGGGAGGAGCACGCTGAGTATCTTCGTATTGTTTTGGACATCTTGAAGCACCAGAAATTATATGCCAATTTTTTTAAGTGTGAAGTGTTCACGAACCATCGCAGCCTACAATATGTGTTTACTCAAAAGGATTGGAGTCTGAGGCAGAGGAGGTGGATAGAGTTGTTGAAAGATTATGATGTGACCATGCAGTATCATCCGGGCAAGGCTAATGTGGTGGCAGATATGTTGATCCGGAAGACAGTTAGCATGGGAAGTTTGGCTTGTTTGGAGGTGTCCAAGCAACCACTAGCTAAGGAGATTCGGGCATTAAAATCTAAGTTCATGCAACTGAGAATCTTTGAACAAGGTAGGGTGTTGGCCAGTATTGACGTCAAATTCACATTCATATAAGAAATAAAGTCCAAGAAGTTTCAGGATGCACAGTTGAACAAGCTTCAGAGCAAGGTAGTATCCGGAGAGTCTGGGGACGTTATGTTGGGCGCTGATAGGGTGATGAGCTTCAGGGGGAGGATTTGTGTTCCTCAGGTTGATGACATAATTCGAAAGGTGTTGGCAGAGGCTCATGGTTTGCTGTATTCGATTCATTCGGGAGTAACAAAAATATACAGGGACTTGAGTCAACTTTACTGGTGGCCTGGGATGAAAAAGGACATAGTTGATTATGTGTCTAAGAGTCAGAACTGTCAGCAGGTCAAGTATGAGCACCAAAGGCCTGCAGGATTGCTTCAGAGAATGCCCATTCCCGAGTGAAAGTGGGAAAGGATAGCCATAGACTTCATGGTGGGTCTTCCTAAGACCTTGGGAAAGTAAGACTCTATTTGGGTCATTGTAGACAGGCTGACCAAGTCAGCTCATTTCATTCCAGTTAGGGTGGACTATAATTTGTAGCAGTTGGCTAAGATCCATGTCAAGGAGATTGTGAGACTGCATGGAGTGCCACTCTCAATCATTTCAGACAGGGGTACTCAGTTTACTTTCAAGTTTTGGAGTAAGTTGCACGAAAAGTTGGGCACTCAACTCACTTTCAGCATATCATTTCACCCTTAGACAGACGGTCAGTCAGAGAGGACGATATAGGTATTGGAAGACATCCTGAGAGCATGTGTAATCGACTTTGGGGGTCATTGGGACCAGTTTCTACTGTTGTGTGAGTTCTCATACAACAATAGCTACCACTCCAGTATCAACATGGCATCGTTTGGGGATGTAGATCACCTATAGGATGGTTTGAGGCAGGCGATGTGAAGCCTTTGGGCATGGACTTGGTAAGGGAAGCTCAGGAAAAGGTGAGAGGGATTCAGACCAAGTTGCTAGCAGCCCAAAGCAGGCAGAAAGAGTACGCAGATCACAAGGTAAGAGACATGGATTTTTAGGTTGGTGAGCAGGTATGTGTCACCAATGAAGGGGGTTATACGATTCGGCAAAAGGGCCAAGCTCAGCCCTCGGTATATCGGTCCATTTGAGGTTCTCAAAATTGTAGGGCTAGTGGCTTACAGACTAGCACTGCCGCCCAGTTTATCCAGAGTCCATCCAGTCTTTCATGTATCCATATTGAAAAGATACCATGGGGATTGGGAATGCATCATTAAGTGGGATTCGATTTTGTTAGACAAGGACCTTCACTATGAAAAGGAACCGGGTGCAATTCTTGATCGGGATATCCGAAAGTTGAGGACAAAGGAGATCAAATCTGTGAAATTTCAATGGAAGCATCATCCGGTTGAAGAAGCCACTTAGGAAATCGAGAAGGACATATGGGACAAGTACCCTCACTTGTTTGAGGCTTCAGGTACTACACTTGTTGACACCCATTTTTGACCTTCCTATACCTCTTTCCGGTTGTTTTTTTATACTAATTATTATTGTTTTTAAATCTTAATTTTTTCTTACTTAATACTTTTATTTACTAAATAAATCATGTATTTTGTCATTGTTTTGACACTTTCTAAATTCATATGTAACTTATCGACATATAATTTATTTTAATTATTGCTATCTTTATCGTGAAATTCGTATAATATCACATGTTATTTATTTTACATACAATATATATATATATATATATATAATTTAATTTGTAATAATATTCTTTTTGATAAGTATCATTAATTATTATTTTAATCTACTCAATTATATATATATATAGTAGGTTATGAATTAAATAGCATCCCAATTTCAATTTCCTCTCGAATTATTTAAACTCTAGACATTTTTTTATCCAATTTATGTCAATTTTAGTCAAATTTCAAACTCATTTTCAGCCTAATCTTAAATTCCAATATTAATCCTTTTTATTCCATCCTATTTACACCAAAACACCCCTAAATTGAATTGGATTTTCCTTTTTCTCAAAATCACGCCTCAAACCCACCGCCCATCTCTCCACCTCCTTTTTGCCTCCACCATCCTCGGCGAGCTAGCGGCCGGTGAACGACGCTGCTTTCGTGCCACCACCACATCACCCAACTCTGCGGAACCCCACCAGAAACCCCACCGCAAACCACCAACAAACACCTACCCTTCCTCTTCTCTCACTCAACTCCACCTCTTTTCTCCCTATAGCTCCAACGAGTCACCAGTAGTCATCCCACCGAACAAACCTCATACCCTCATCTCTTCATTCTCCTCCAAAACCATCATAGAAAAATATTGAGGTTCCTGAAGACGCTCTATGCTAAGAAGACGAGAAGCCATTCGGCTATATATGCACCTTATGACGAATTTTGAGGTTTTTGAATTTTATGATGAATTCTTTCGAATTCATTTCAGGTACAATCACGTTGTTCAATACTATGCTTGATTGCTATTCTTTTCTACCTGATTCATGTTATTTCTTTTAACAGATTCTTAGTTTCAAAATTCATAGGGATTGGTTGCAATTTCTTGTTTGAATCCTCTCATTATTGTTCCTTTAGATTATCATACATGAAAAATCATCGACTTGTGTACTACATTCTTGTTCAAATCTATTTTCGTTATTTGTGCGAATTATGTGGCAACTTTGTTCTCCAGCGATTCGTGATAACATTGTATGTTTCTTATTATTTGCTCATTCTCAAATTTGAATTGGGACAACTTTATTTATTAAATACGGTAACTAAGGATACTTTGCTTAAATTAATCTCGTTGCTTATGGGATGACTATAATCTTGGTTTAGTTGAAATGGCAATCTGTCTTCTGATTTAAAGAAAATCTCTATGATTTATGCACCTTTCTTTCTGCTTCCTCTAACTAATTGGCACAACTTTGGTATTTGACCATTTATGGTAAACTTTGACCATTTTTACACCTAAAAGTAGCCATTTGCTGATTTCTAGTGACAATCTGATTGAATCTCCTTATACTTGGTGGACAATTTAGTACTTGATTAAGTTTGGTAAGCTTTGAGTTGTTATGTAACTAGTTTGTTTTACTACTCTCTTTAAGGAAAGGATTTCCTTGATGATTCTTTTGATTGGTTACTTACTTTTCTTACTCTGATTGATTATCCCTGCCTTTAATTGAGCATGACTACTCTATTATATAAGAAGCCATCTTCTCTTGAAAGAAAGGACTGGAAGTTTCCTCTACTTCTGGATATGACTTTTATCACTATACTCTTCTTATTTTAAAATCTAAAGTTCCTGGCATCCTCCCCTTGCTTCACTGGAAAGACTTTCTGCTCAAGCCGCTATTATCAGAGTTGTTTTCTGTTATTATTTTGGCTTCATCACTGGTTAGTTTCTTAACGATATGCTCAATATCTTATCTGTTATGTTCTATGTAGCTTTAGAATTTGCATTGGTTAACTAGTTAGAAATCTACGGATACTTTTTATGTATTCTTAATGGAAGCATACAGGTCAGCCACTCATCTTCTCTCTTTCTATGTTCATTGATCTTACTTGAAGTTATTTAATGCTCTCGGTGCCTAAATCGATTTAGCATTATTGTGGTTGTTTGAATTAGTTTGTTTGGTCCAATTTTAACTAGTTTAGATTTAGTTTTCTAAAAGGTGTTGCTAATTGCACCTTGTATGCCATATCTTATTATTGATGTCATAGATATTTCCTTTAATCAGGATTTTATTTGCCATGTCAATACTCTTATTCCAAATTGCTCATGCAGTGGTATGTGATATAGTGAATACTTAGCTAGCATGTTTTAGGACTTGTTGCTTCCTTGAGTTTTTCTGGAATGTATAATGATCCAATTATTGTGTTAGAATTTGGGGGCCTGGAAACAGTCCTTTGTCTAAGTGTCTGGAGATCGGATCGCAGTGCCACTGTGTTAGTTATATCACGATCCATACAGCCCATTTGGAACAACTTATATGCTATCTGTGTTTTTTTTCCCGATGCGTGTTGACCTGTTTTAACAGGGATCTGGACCTGAGTTCGAGCTACAAAGAGTCTACCTGGGTGGGGAGAATCTTGATGGTGTTGCTTTGTTTAGAGCTCGTTATGGCATGAATTATTCTCTTATATTTAGCTTGCTTGGTTTGTAATAATTTGTATTAAACATTTGTAATAATGGATGGAAAAGGGGGTTGCTCAGGGATAGGGAGATTATGTGATATGTGCTTCTTTTTCAATTTTTAATTTTTCATTTATCACTCTTTCGTTCCTTTTCATCCAAATGATTTAAAAATATAAATTTACAATTGTTTAAGACTTTTCACCTCTTTATTAAAGTAGTTGTCCAATTCTGCCTTTCCACAATATGAATTGGATGTGGCCCTCTTTTTAAAGTAAATAAATACCATCTCCTAACATATAGTTAGTGGGAAAGTAAAAGGAGTTATGAGGTCTAACTCTATTTTTTTTAAGCCGACGCGTCCCCGGGAGTATCATTTACCAAAGCTTTCAAAAGAGAATTATGTGTATCTATATGTAAATATATTTATGTGCTCATTCTTTGAAACATCAAATCTTTTACTTATTTTTCAAATTATATTATTACTATTTTTAAACTCTAAACTGATCTCAAAATAAATTGTTCTATAGTTGAAGAGCGCGATCAATAATATCGTGGTATCATTCAAAGCAACAAATGTTTTATTTCTTATAAATCTCTCATGAGTTCATTTGAATTTTGAACGTATTTATTTTCTTAATAGCTAATTTATTATTATGTTATTCCTTTATTTGTTTGGGGTATTTAGTACGTGCTATTGTAACGCAATTTCTACTCGTGTAATTTTTATTTGAATAATTTTATTTGTAATTAGTTAGATCTCTTAATTGAATCTTTCTTTATTGTACTATTTTAAATTCTCTTCTCTCGCTTATCTAATGTTAACAACTTTCACATAATTAATCACCTAGTCATTTAAATTTGTATTAATCCAGTAAAAGTCATGTTTTTTTATGTTTATTTTTTACTCACTTATTTTTTTATGCTTAATTATTTATCGCTTGTTTTAGATTAATAAGTAGAAATTACGTTTATTTTGTTTGCTTGTCTTAAAATAAATTTGTATGCTTATCACATAGCCAATTTAGCTTTATAAATCATTTGACCCTTTATTTATCACGTAATCTCCCACATAATATATGAATCTAGTAGGGACCCACATTTGTGGACCTCGAAAGGTGCTTAACACCTTCCTTTCGAGATAACTTGAATCCTTACCCAATTTTTGGTGACGTAGATCTTAAATTAATTTAATCCTAATCAGTAAGTATGGTGCCCTAACACACCTTAATTCATTAGGCGTTGACTCTTCACCCTGCTTTTATCCTAAAAGAATTGTCACGTTGAATCCCGCTTTTCACAAGAAAAATGGGGCTCGACAACATTTTCCTTCTTTTACTTTGTATTTTTGGGTTTGATTGTTCAGGGACGAACAATAGATAAATTGGTATTTGTTGTAACGACCGGGTCTGTTGTTACGGGTTAACCCTTCGTGCCAAGTTTTGGGTTAGAAAACATCCGGGTTTGGGAGTTGGAAATATTGGGCTAGGCTAGTCTCGACCGGTTTTGGAGTGAGGTTTGGTTTAGGATAATCCGGGTGAGGATTGGGTGATGTATCTTGTATTGAGCTAGTTTTTCCATTAGCTAAGGCGTTAAGGAGTTCGGGGGACTTTTCAAAAATGAATTCGGGTAAGTAGAACTCTCGGTATTTAGGTTGACGTAAAAGAGTTGTTCCAGAATATCAGGATTTAAGGTGTGTTATAAAATGGACACTTGTAACGATCGGGTTCATCATTACGGGTAAACTACTCATGCCAAGTTTCAGAGTTAGAAAACTTTGGATTTGGGGGTTTGAAATTATGGGCTAGGCTAGTCTCGGCTGGATTTGGAGCAAGGTATGGTCTAGGATAATCCGAGTAAGGATTGGGTTAGATGTCTTGGTTTGAGCTAGTTTTCCTTGTAGCTAAGACATAAGGGAGAAGGGCTAGGGAGATTTCAGGCGAATTTCCTCCATTCTTCATCGTTTTTCCTCCCAAAGGTAAGGTTGCTACTCGCCGAACTCCGTACTACTTTTCCTATGCGGTAAAATTGCTAGGAGTGGACTTGGGAAAGGGTTTGGAATGACTTAGGAATGGTAGAATCCAGAGAAAGAGGGGGATTCTAAGTGTAGAAGTTCTTGGGTGTTGTTAAATCCACTAATTTATGATCATGTGACCTTAATTCCCTAATTGTTTCCATAAGAATGGTAGAACTAGGTGAATTAATGGTGGGAAAGCCCGAAAAGAAGGGGTGGTATGATCATGGATGGCCTGGAGTTTGGGATTTTGCGTAATTCGGGTGAAATTTAGGCCATAAAGATTGATTTTTGGTTATTGTGCATTATTTTAGGCCAAGAACCGGCAAGAACTTCGGGAAATGGGAAAGCTCCGATTGAGTAGAACTTGGGATCATTTCGAGGTAGGTAATGGTTTGCTTCCTGTATGCTTTGTGTGTTTAAGTACTCTTATCTAAGTAATTGTATGAGATGCATTGCTTAGGGAATGATTAGAAATGTCTAATAGTCCTGTTTAGTAGTTTGGTAAATTGAACGTTGTATTGTGCTTGTTGGTTTACAAGTTGATTGTTCATTTTTGTGACTGTGGATTGTTTGACATTTGGTTGCCTCGGGTACCACGCCTGGTATGAAATATATTAACAGTTGGCTCGGGTACCACGCCTGGTATGGGATAATACTAACGGTTGGCTCGGGTACCACGCCTGGTACGGGATAATACTAATGGTTGGCTCAGGTACCACGCCTGGTACAGGTTTACTTATTGTGTTGATTGCATTCTTATTTAATGGTTCCCTGAGTGGACCGGGTTGTGAACTTGATTTGTGGTTGTGTATTTTGGTTCTTGAGCGGCCGAGATTAACTGAATTGCTTTATGAATTTTGGTCTTGGTGTAGACCGGGTGGTATGTCTGGCACTTAGGTGTTGTCTAGAAGGGGTCTAGGGTGGGTCCGGGATATGTAGCAGGATATGACTATTATTGTTGTGGATTTTGATCATAACTGTGAAGTGGTTTACATGTGGGACAAGTTAGGTAGAGACTTGTAGCCTAGGAATACCTGTTGAATTGCCTATGTGTTTTTCTGTACTCTTACTTGATTTTTGTGCGGCTCATACATTGTTACTTGGAACTGGCTGATGATCCTACTAGTACACGGTGGTTATGTACTGATACTGCACTTGCTTATCTTTTTATGAGTACAGGAAATCTTCCGGTAGTTGACGCACGACCTTACTTGTAGGCCTGACTTTTCGAGATATCAAGGGTGAACTATTTGACCGATCTACCTTGGTGTCCATCTAGTTGAGTTATAGCCCATTCATTCGGTCTTAGACTATTTCTATGTTTGCGGTTGCATTCCCGTACTCTAGTTTTGGTAGATGTTTTTGGTACGATGACTTTCAGATTCTAGGAAGATATTTTCGCAGTTTATTTTATTTATAGAGTTGATTATATTTATGATTGAATGCTAGTTTACATTTCTGCACTGGTTTTAAGCTGTTAGGCTAGGCTAAGAATTGGAATCTATTGGTTCGCTCATCCGGGGGTTGGGTGGGTGTCACTCACGAAGGTCTGGGTCGTGACAAAGATGGTATCAGAGCCCTAGGTTCATTGATCTCGTCGTACCAAAACAGGTCTAGTAGAGTCTTGCAGGACGGTGCAGAGACGTCCGTACTTTTCTTCGAGAGGCTATAGGACTTTAGGAAACTATCTCTTCTTTCTTCCATCATGCTATAACTTGATTCCAATTGGTATCTGGTGATACAAATTGGTATCTGACTCTTTCACTCTTCTGTCCGCAGATGGTTAACACAAGGAACAACGGAGCTAGATCGGCGGTCCCAGCAGCGGGCCCGACTGTCCATGATAGAGGCAGGGGAAGGAGCAGAGGATGAGGTAGATCCATGCCCGCCAGGGGTGGAGCTCAAGCTGCTGCAGGAGCGCGAGAGGCAACCCCTCCCCTACCTCAGGAACAGGTTATCGAGGAAGTGGAAGTTGTTGTGGAAGATGAAGGGACACAGGCGGAGGCAGAGGCAGCACCAGCTGGAGGTGCAAGCCTTCCTCCTATGACACCAGAAGAATTTCAGCAGGCTTGGAATATCTTGAGTGGTTTGGTTAGTATTGGAGCCATACCCGCAACACTTGCAAATTAGGCACTGGGCACTCAGCCAACAGTTACCACGACGCCTAGGATGGATGCAACTTCAGGCACAGGTGACTTCCTTAGGCCAATGCTAGGCCCAGTAATAACAGGAAATGAACATGAGATGCTTACCAAGTTTCTCAAGCTGAAACCTCCTACATTTCAGGGTACTGACAGGGAAGATGCTTATGAGTTCATACTGGATTGTTATGAGAGGCTGCACAAGCTGGGCATTGTGCAATAATATGGGGTTGAGTTCATCACATTTCAGTTGTAGGGTGATGCCAAGCAGTGGTGGAGATCTCATGTGGAGTGTCGGTCGTCTATTTTACCTCCACTGACTTGGGAGCAGTTCCGCTCGCTTTTCTTAGAGAAGCACGTACCCCGTACTTTGAGGGATCGGAAAAAGGATGAATTCCTGAATTTGGAGCAGGGTAGCATGTTAGTCTCTGCTTATGAGACAAAGTTTTATGCCTTGTCTCGTTTTGCTACGCAGTTGCTGGGTTCCGAGGAAGAGCGGGTTAGGTTGTTTATCAAAGGTTTGAATACTGAGCTTCAGGTACTGTCTGTGCACATGACTTCTTCAGGAAACGGATTCAATGAAGTGGTGGATTATGTAAAGAAACTTGAGGGAATTAGGCAGGCAGGCAGGTAAAGGTGTTAGACAAGAAGCCCCAGAATAAGGGAAAATATGGTGGTTCGTACTCCAGGGGTCAGAATCAGCAGGTGTACTCAGCCCGTCCTATTCAGTCAGCTCTGCCAGCTACTACAGGTGGTCGTCCGGGAGCTAATCAGCAGTTTTTGGCTCCCAAGGGCCAGAGGGCTTCTTATTCAATTGCTAGTAGTCCTGCGCTTGATCGTAGTTGTTTTCATTGTGGTGATCTGGGTCAGTTTAAGAGGGAGTTCCCTCACAGGAAGACCGGTAATCAGGTTCAGCAGCCGGCCAGGGAGGTTGCCCAGATTGATGATCAGGCTTACTGCTATGCGCTTCCAGGGAGGACCAAGGCTGAGGCATCAGATGCGGTGATCACAGGTACCATTCTTGTCTGTGATAAAATGGCTTCGATATTATTTGACCCAGGTTCTACGTATTCTTATGTGTCTGTGAGTTTTGCGTTGAGTCTGGACTTGGTATGTGATATCCTTGATTCCCCTATCTATGTTTCTACCCCGGTTGGAGAGTCTGTGGTTGTTGATTATGTTTTATTGATGGTCTCATGAGTGGACGAGGTTGATTGCTGAAATTGTGATTGTGCATATAGGTCCTTGAGTGGCCGAGTTATTTCACTAAATTATGGGGTTGGCCCTAGGGTGGGCCGGGCATTGCATTTTAACACTTTGGTGTTGGTCTAGGGACCTTTGGCTGGTCCGAATTACTTAAAATAAAAAGGATATATGCTATTGTTATTGTTCATTGTTTAAATGGTTGTTGAACCTATTCCAGGTGGCTGATATGTTAGAAGGAAGATTGAGAGTCTGGAAATATATATGGCTAGCTGTGATTACATATTAGATATTATCCCGGGGACTCTTGAGCGGTCCAGGCACAACGTACGGGTATGTGGTCTAGTCATTGGGGAGTTGGGCATACTTTTAGCGGTGGGGTCTATAAAGACTGACTCCATTGTTATGGGTAAACCATTCGTCCCAATTTTTAGAGTTAGAAAACTCCGAGTTTGGGAGTTTAAAATTCAGGGCTAGGCTAGTCTCAGTCAGTTTTGGAGCGAAGTATGGTCTAGGGAAATCCGGGTAAGGATTTGGGTTAAGTGTTTTGATTTGAGTTAGTTTTCCATTTAGCTAAGAAATAAAGGAACCCGGGGGACTTTTCAGAATCAAATTCGGGTAAGTAGAACTCCTGGTATCGAAGTTGATGTGAAGGGGTTGTTCCAAAACGTCGGGAAAATAAATGTGTTGTAAAATGGGGAAATTTGAGGGACTTTACGACTTTCTGTCCCGGCGGTTGACACACCACCATAGCGACCTCTGCTATAGCGGAGAAAATACCGCTATAGCAAAAGTCAATGTTGGTCAGCCTCCGCCATAGCAGTTGACTCCACTACGGTGGTACCGCTATAGCGGAGCAGACTGCTATAGCGGAGCGCAATGAGATTTAATGCAAAAACTTTCCCAAAACAGTCAGTTTTCAACAAAGATATTTTGGGAGAAGGAGAGGCCAATTTTGGGCGATTTCCATCAGTTTTACATCGTTTTTCATCTTAAAGGTAAGCTTTCTACTCCCCAACCTTCGTACTATCTTTCGTACGCTTTAGAATTGCTAGGGGTGGACTTGGGGGAAGGTTTGGAATGACCTAGGAATGGAAGAATCCGGGGAAAAGGGGGATTCTAGGGTACTAGAGTTCTTGGGTCTTGATTATTGATGATGTGTGATGATCACTTAGCCATAATTCTCTAAAGGTATCCGTAAAAATGATGAATTTAGGTGAATTAATAGTAGGAAAGCCCGAGAATGGGTTGAATGATCATAGATTGGCCTAGGGATTGGGTTTTTTTTATAATCCGGGTACTTTTTGGTCAGTAATTGATTATGGTTCACGCATATTTATTTCTAGACCAAGAACAAGATGGGGATCCTGAAAAGGGGAAAGCACCGGTTCAATAGAGCTTGAAATATTTTGAGGTAGGTGATGGTTATTGATTCATGTATGCATTGTATATTTGTGTACTTTTGTCTAAGTGTTGTATGAGTTGCATGCTTAGGGAATAATTTAGGAATGTCTAAGGGTCTTGTTATCAGTCTTGTGAAGTGAACTAGATGTTATTGCTTGTTGGCTTACAAGGTTGATTGTTCATTGTTTTTGACTGTGGATTTTCTGTGACATTTGGTTGGATAGGTACCACGCCTGGTACGGGATAACAAATGGTTTGTTCGAGTACCATGCCTGGTACGGGATACTAACTGGTTGGATTGGGTACCACGCCTGGTAAGGGTTTACTTATTTGCATTGTGCATTTGATTTTAGTTCCATGAGTGGACCGGGCTGTGTTTATGATTTGTGATATTGCATATGGTCTTTGAGAGGCTGAGTTATTATTATTGGTCTGTGAGTTTGGTCTTGGTGTAAACTGGGTTGCATGTTTAACACTTAGGTGTTGTTTTGGGGGATCCCAAGGTGGGTCCGAGATACGTAAAATGGTATATTTATTAATTAGTATTGATTGTTGACCATGAATATAAGAGTGGGTATATATGTGGGGACAAGCTAGAAAGAGACTTGTAGTCTAGGGATTTTTGTTGGCTTGTTTACATATTTCCTATACTTCTGCTTGACTATTGTATTGTTCATATATTGATTATTTGGAACTGACTGATGATCCTACCAGTACACGGTGGTTGTGTACTGATTCTGCACTTGCGTTTCTTTTTGTGAATACAGGCAAGCTTCTGGCGGTTGACGCACGACCTCACCTATAGGCCTAACTCATCAAGACATCAAGGATGAGCTGTCTTTTGCACTAGGTTTAGCCCACTTGTTTCAGGCTTAAACTTTGCTTATTTACATTGGGGTTTCATTCCCGTATTCTAAATTTTTGGTAGTGTTTTTGTACGATGACTTTCAGGTTCTAGCAAGGAATTTTTCGCACGTTATTTATAATAGTTGAGATTGTTATTGAATCGCTAGTTGATCTTCTTGTTCACTGGTTTTGAGCTGTTAGAATGGTTAAGTTCAGGGTCGTTGATGGTTCGCTCGCCTAGGGGTTGGGTGGGTTCCACTCACGACAGTCTTGTTCATGACAAAGATGGTATCAGATCCCTACGTTCATTGATCTCGTTATACCAAAACAGGTCTAGAGTCTTGCGGAACAGTGTGGAGACGTTCGTACTTTTCTTCGAGACGCTATAGGACTTTAGGAAAACTATCTCTTCTTTCTTCCTTCGTGCTATAACTCGATTCCAATTGGTATCTAGTGATATAAATTGGTATCTGTCTCTTTCACTCTTCTGTTCGCAGATGGTAACACAAGGAACAGTGGAGCAAGACCAGCAGTTCCAGCCGCGGGTCCGACGGTCAGAGGCAGAGGTAGGGGTAGGGGCAGAGGTCGGGGAAGAGCCACACCCGCCAAGGGTGGAGCTCAAGTGGCGGCAGGAAAGTGAGAAGCAACCCCTCCCCCACCTCAGGAACAGGTTTTCGAAGAAGTGGAAGTTGTTGTTGAGGATGGAGGGGCGCAGGAGGAGGCAACACCGACTGGAGGTGCAGGCCTTCCCTATATGACACCCGAAGCATTTCAGCAGGTTTGGAACTTCATGAGTGGTTTGGTTGGTGCCGGAGCCACCCCCGCAGGTGTTGCAGATCAGGCTCTGGGCACTCAACCAGCAGTTACTATGGCTCCTAAGATGGATGCAACTTCAGGCACTGGTGACTTCTTCAAGCTAATGCTAGGCCTGGTAATGACAGGAAATAAACATGAGAAGCTGTCTAAGTTCCTCAAACTGAAACCTCCTCCGTTTCAGGGTACTGATAAGGAAGATGCTTATGAGTTCATCTTGGATTGCTATGAAAGGTTACACAAGCTGGGTATCGTGCAATAGCATGGGGTTGAGTTCGTCACATTTCAGTTGCAAGGTGATGCTAAACAATGGTGGAGGTCTCAGTTGGAATGTCGACCATCGACCCTACCTCCATTGACTTAGAAAACGTTTCATGCTCTCTTCTTGGAGAAGTATGTACCACGTACTTTGAGGGATAGGAAAAAGGACGAGTTCTTAAATCTGGAACAAGGTAGCATATCAGTCTCTGCTTATTAGGCGAAGTTTCATAGCTTCATGGCTTGTATCATTTTGATACGCAGTTGTTGGGGTCTGAGGAGGAGAAGATCCCACTATTTGTGAAGGTCTTGAACACTGATTTTCAAGTATTATCTGTGCATATGACTTCAGCAGGGAAGGGCTTCAATGAGGTAACGGATTATGTTAAGAAGTTAGAAGGGGTCAAGCAAATGGGGCAGGCTAAAGTGTTAGCCAAGAAGCCCCGGAATGATGGAAACTTCATTGGCTCGTACTCCAGGGGCCATAATCAGCAGGTATACTCAGCCTGTCCTATTCAATCAGCTCTGCCAGCTGCTACAGGTGGTAGTCCAGGAGCTAATCAACAGTTTTCAGATCCTAGAGGCTAGGGAGCTTCTTACACATCTGCTAACATGCCTACACTTAATCGTGGTTGTTTCCATTATGGTGATCTGGGCCACCTTAATAGGGAGTGACCTCACAGAAAGACTGGTAATCAAGTTCAGTAGCAATCTAAGAATGTGGTCCCGGCAGGTAGAGATGGTTATGCTAGAGGTCGTCCACAGAGTAGGCAAGGTAACTTTCAGGGAGGCCGGGGAGACAGAAGAAACGGCGGCGCGGGAAGGGGTGTGGCGCAGCTAGCCAAGGAAGTAGCTTGGATTGATGACCGAGCTCAGTGTTATGCATTTACAGGAAGGTCTGAGGCTGAAACATCAGACACGGTGATCATCGGTACCATTCTAGTCTGTGATAGGATGGATTCCGTGCTTTTTGACCCAGGTTCTACATATTCATATGTGTTTGTGAATTTTTCTTTGGGTCTGGATTTGATTTGTGATATCCTTGATTCCCATATCCATGTTTCCACCCCGGTTGGAGAGTCCGTGATTGTGACTCATGTCTATTGTAATTGGTCAGTTATATTTGTGGGGTTGCATACTTTGGTAGACTTGGTAATTCTGGATATGGTAGTCTTCGATGTCATTTTGGGCATGACCTGGTTATCCTCTTATCATGCCGTGTTTAATTGTAACACCAAGACTGTGGCTCTAGAGATTCCGGGTAAAGATAGGCTAGAGTGGGAAGGTGTATACAGGCCTAAGCTGGCCAAGATAATATCATTTGTTTGGGCTAGGAAGCTAGTCGGGAGAGGGTGTCTAGCCTTTTTGGCTCATCTCCGAGATGACAGTGTAGAGTCCCCATATTGAGTCAGTTCCAGTTATTTCAGAGTTTTGAGAGGTGTTCCCAGTGGATTTGCTGGGTATGCCTCCAGACAGTGATATCAATTTTTCTATTGACTTGGAGCCGGGCACTCGCCCAATTTCCATCCCTCCATATCGTATGGCTCTGGCAGAGTTAAGGGAACTTAAGACAGCTTCAGGAACTCCTAGATAAGGGATTCATCCATCCCACTGCTTTGCCTTGGGGTGCTCCGGTCTTGTTTGTGAAGAAAAAGGATGGTAGTATACGGATGTGCATAGATTACAGGCAGTTAAATAAGGTGACCATCCGGAATAAGTACCTTTACCCCGTATAGGAGATCTGTTTGACCAGTTATAGGGTGCATCTATGTTCTCAAAAATTGTCTTGAGGTTAGGGTAACATCAGTTGAAGATTAGGCCCGAGGACATTCCTAACACTGCTTTTCAAACTCGGTATAGGTATTACGAGTTCTTAGTGATGTCATTTGGGTTGATTAATGCGCCGACAACATTCATGAGTTTGATGAATGGGGTGTTTAAAGCTTATTTGGATTTGTTCATCATCATTTTATTAACGATATTTTGATCTACTCCAAGAGTAAGGAGGAGCATGCCAGACATCTCCGTATTGTGTTGGAATTATTGAGTCGCCAGAAACTTTATGCGAAGTTCTCCAAGTGTGAATTTTGGTTGACTTCGATCACATTCTTAAGGCATGTGGTGTCAGAAAAGGGGGTGATGGTGGATCCCAGAAGATTGAGGCAGTCAAGAGTTAGGTCCGGCCTAGCTCTGTGATAGATGTAAGGAGTATTTTTGGGCTCGCAGGCTACTATGGTAGGTTTGTCAAGGACTTTGCATCTATTGCTACTCACTTGACAAGTCTGACTCAGAAAGAGGTACCGTTTGTATGGTCTGACAAGTGCGAGGAGAGCTTCCAAAAGCTCAAGACACTTCTGACCACGGCTCCTATTTTGTCTTTGTCGGTTGAAGGTAAGGACTTTATTGTTTATTGTGATGTTTCACATTCGAGTTTGGGTGTTGTGTTAATGCAGGACAGGAATGTGATAGCCTATGCATCCAGGTAGCTAAAAGTTCATGAGAGGAATTACCCAACCCACGATTTAGAGTTGGCAGTGGTGGTGTTTGCACTCAAGATTTGGAGACACTATCTCTGTGGTGTCAAGTGTGAGGTGTTCACTGATCATCACAGTTTGCAACATGTTTTCACTCAGAAGGACTTGAATCTGAGGCAGAGAAGGTGGATGGAGTTGTTAAAGGACTATGATGTGACCATTCAGTACTATCTGGGTAAGGCTAATGTGGTAGCAGACGCATTGAGATGGAAGGCATAGCATGGGCAGTTTGGCTTATTTGGGGTGTCCAAGCGACCACTGGCAAGGGAGATTCAGGCCTTGGAATCTAGGTTCATACACTTGGGTGTCTCAAAAAAGGGTGGAGTATTAGCCGGTATTGAGGTCAAATCCACATTCATAGAAGAGATAAATACCAAACAGTTTCAGGATTCGCAGTTGAGCAGGATTCAGAGCAAGGCAATATTCGGAGAGTCCGGGGGTGCCACATTGGATTCTGGCGGCATGTTAAATTTCAAAGGAAGGATTTATGTTCCTCGAGTTGATGCAATCATTTAGAAAGTATTAGCAGAGGTTCATGGCTCATGGTATTTGATTCATCCGGGTGTAACCAAGATGTACAGGGATTTGAGGCAGTTTTATTGGTGGCCCGGGATGAAAAGGGACATAGCTGAGTTTGTGACCAAATGTCAAAATTGCCAGCAAGTAAAATATGAGCACCAAAGACCTGCAGGACTACTACAGAGGATTCCCATTCCAGAGTAGAAGTGAGAAATGATAGCCATGGACTTCGTGGTGGGTCTTTCCAAGATTTTGGGAAAGTATGACTCTATTTGGGTCATTGTCGACAGGCTGACCAAGTTAGCTCATTTCATTCCGGTCAGGGTGGATTACAATTCTCAGCAATTGTCTAAGATTTATGTGAAAGAGATCATGATATAGCATGGGGTACCACTATCCATCATTTCAGACAGGGGTACACAGTTTACCTCTAAGTTTTGGGGTAAGTTACATGAAGAGTTGGGTACACAACTCACTTTTAGTACAACCTTCCATCCTTAGACTGATGGTCAACCGGAGAGGATGATTCAGATATTAGAGGATATGCTGAGAACATGTGTGATTGACTTCGGAGTTCTCGTACAATAATAGCTACCACTCTAGTATCAACATGGCACCAATCGAGGCCTTATATGGAAGGGGTTGTAGATCACCTATAGGGTGGTTTGAGGAAGGCGATGTACAACCTTTGGGCGTGGACTTGGTAAAAGAAGCACAAGAAAAGGTAAGAGGCATTCAGACCAAGTTGCTAGTGGCCCAAAGCAGGTAGAAAGAATATGCAGATCGCAAGGTAAGGGACATGTATTTCTAGGTTGGTGAACAGGTATTGTTGAAAGTGTCGCCAATGAAGGGAGTTATGCATTTCGGCAAGCTCAGCCCTCGGTTCATCGGACCATTCAAAGTTTTTTAGATTATAGGGTTAGTGGCTTATAGATTAGCACTGCCACCCAGTTTGTCGGGTGTCCATCTAGTATTCCATATATCCACGCTAAAGCGATACCATGGGAATAGGGACTACATCATCAAGTGGGATGAAGTATTATTTGATAAGGATCTTCATTATGAAGAGGAACCAATTTTGCTTCTTGATTGGGATGTCCAGAAATTGAGGACAAAAGTGATCAGTATGGTAAAGTTTTAATGGAAACATTATCCGGTTGAGGAAGCCACTTGGGGAACCGAGAAGGACATGCAGGACAAGTACCCTCACTTTTTTGAGGATACATGTACTACTCTTTTCGCTCTTTAATTTCCATATTTTTGGGTTTGATCATTCGAGGATGAACGATGGGTAAATTGGTATTTGTTGTAAAGACAGGGTCCATTATTATGGGTAAACCACTCGTGCCAATTTTTAGAGTTAGAAAACTCTGGGTTTGGGAGTTTGAAATTCGGGGCTAGACTAGTCTCGACCAGTTTTGGAGCGAGGTATGTTCTAGGGAAATCTGGGTAAGGATTTGGGTTAAGTTTTTTGATTCGAGCTAGTTTTCCATTTAGCTAAGACATAAAGGAGTCTGGGGGACTTTCCAGAATCAAATTTGGGTAAGTAGAACTCCCGATATCGAAGTTGACGTGAAAGGGTTATTCTGAGATGTCAGAAAAATAAGTGTGTTGTAAAATAGGGCAATTTGAGGGACTTTACAACTTTCTATCCCATGTCAACTGCCGTAGCGATTGACATACCGCCATAGCAACCTCCACTGTAGCGGAGAAAATATCGCTACAACAGAAGTCAATGTCGGTCAGCCTCTGCCATAGCGGTCAACTCCGCTATGGCGGTACTTTTATAGCAGAGTGTGATGAGATTTAATGCAAAAACTTTCTCAAAATAGCCAGTTTTCAACAAAGACATTTTGGGAGAAGAAGAGGCCAATTTTGGGCGATTTCAATCAGTATTACCCCGTTTTTCATCCTAAAGGTAAGGTTTCTACTCCCCAACCTTCGTACTATATTTCATACACTTTAGAATTGCTAGGGGTGAACTTGGGTGAAGGTTTGGAATGACCTAGGAATGGAATAATCCAGGGAAAAGGGGGATTCTAGGGTGCTAGAGTTCTTGGGTCTTGATTATTGATGATGGATGATGATCAGTTAGCCATAATTCTCTAAAGGTATCCGTAAAAATGATGAATTTAAGTGAATTAATGGTGGAAAAGCCCGGGAATGGGTGGAATGATCATAGGTTGGCCTGGGGATTGTATTTTGTATAATTCGGCTACTTTGGGGTCAGTAATTGATTATGGTTCATGCATATTTGTTTCTAGACCAAGAACAAGCAAGGGATCCTGAAACGGAAAAAACTCCAGTTCAATACAGCTTGGAATATTTTGAGGTAGGTGATGGTTATTGATTCCTGTATGCATTGTATGTTTGTGTACTTTTGTCTATGTGTTGTATGAGTTGCATGCTTAGGGAATAATTTAGGAATGTCTAAGGGTCCTGTTATCAGTCTTGTGAAATAAACTTGGTGTTATTGCTTATTGACATACAAGGTTGATTGTTTATTGTTTGTGACTGTGGATTTTGTATGACATTCGGTTGGCTCAAGTAACACACTTGGTATGGGATAACAAACGGTTGGCTCGGGTACCATGCTTGGTACAAGATACTAACTGGTTGGCTCGGGTACCACGCATGGTACTGGTTTACGTATTTGCATTGTGTATTTAATTTTGGTTCCATGAGTGGACCGGGCTGTATTTATGATTTGTGATATTGCATATGGTCCTTGAGAGGCCGAGTTATTATTATTAGTTTGTGAGTTTGGTCTTGGTGTAGACCGGGTTGCATGTTTAACACTTAGGTGTTGTTTAGGGGGATTCCAGGGTGGGTTCGAGATACGTAAAATGGTATATTTATTGATTAGTATTGATTGTTGACCATGGATATAAGAGTGGGGTACATGTGGGGACAAGCTAGGAAGAGACTTGTAGTCTAGGGATATTTGTTGGCTTGTTTACATGTTTCCTATACTTTTGCTTGGCTATTGTACTATTCATATATTGCTTATTTGGAACTGGATGATGATCCTACCAGTACACAGTGGTTGTGTACTGATTTTGCACTTCCGGCAGTTGATGCACGACCTCACCTGTATGCCTAATGCATCAAGACATCAAGGGTGAGCTGTTTTGATCGAGGTGCCTTGGTTTCTTTCGCACGAGTTGTAGCCCACTTGTTTCGGGCTTAAACTCTGCTTATTTACATCGGGGTTGCATCCCCGTATTTTAGATTTTTGGTAGTGTTTTGGTATGATGACTTTCAGGTTCTAGGGAGGAATTTTCTGCAGGTTATTTATTATAGTTGAGATTATTATTAAATTGCTAGTTTATCTTCTTGCACACTGGTTTTGAGATGTTAGAGTGGTTAAGTTCGGGGTCGTTGATGGTTTTCTTACCTGGGGGTTGGATGGGTGCCACTCACGACAGTCTAGGTCATAATAGAGTCATAGTGATTGACATTGGAAAATGGAATGATAGTTCGGGTTTGAGCTTAGTTTGCCAGGTTGGTGTGTTTAAGTGATAATATGGTTTTTGTCTGTAAAGCGGAGTTACATGTTAAATGGCATAGATAATGTCCTAGGGATCCTTGGAAGGTTTGGTTATCTTGCACGTGGTAACGCATTTATTTATGGTTTGGTTACTTGCATAATTGGGCATGACTTATATGACTGTTGAGTTCGGTCGTTGTTTGGGGGTTCTTATTGGTAGTCATATGAGCTTGGAGGGACTACGGTTCCTAAGAAGTCACGTTTGATTGGTTTAGTGAAACAATGCTAGTATTCTATGAGTGCATGAATCAGTGGGATGTCAAGGGTAAGGAACCTTGGGGGGTTGAATATGCAGAAACTCACAGGTAGTCCATTATTATGGGCTAAGGTCTATGGGTCAAGGTTGTTGACTTAGGATCTTAAGCCACGATAACAGACCTTCTAACATGCTTAGTTAGTAATGTAAACCATGGGATTGAACTGGTAAGGTAGTCCTAGTGTTAAGTGTGACTTGGGAAGTCCTAGTGTTAAGTGTGAATTGGGAAGTCCTAGTGTTATGTGTGACCCTTTGGCTCAACCAGGATAGAAGGGGAATGCCTGCCAATGATAGAGTTGGCAGCGGAATGGAATACGAAGGTTTGGGACAGGGCGTATAAGTTCTTAGCATTACTAACAGGGACGTGTAAAGTGGATGAAAAGGGAAATTGGTTATTATATCTTGTTGCATATTTCTCTTGATTTCTTAAACGATGGTATGTAGTGGATTCGAGTCGATCGATGATGCCTACTAGTACGTGTTGTTTGTACTGATACTACTCTTGCTATACCTTTTTTGGTATAGTCTGATTGCACGATCAGTGATGTTTCACATGTACATGATGATGGTGATCTCCAAAAGCTTCTACTCTTTGATTCCATGGTGGAAATTGTGTCTTCTATTATTTACTTGTATTTCTCCTATAATAGCTCTTGTACCAGCTTAGACTAGATCCTAGGGAGAGTTTTTGTATTTTAAAAGAGTTTTTTCTGCATTAAATTGTAACATTTTCATGTATTAAAGGAGTTTATGTATGATTTTTACTTTGTTTTCTGCATTACCTTTTGGATCAGGTGGTAAGGTGGATTAGAATAGGTGCCCGCACGACCTGATAGTTGGGTAGTGACATGTCCCTTGTCAACCACCTTAACAGTTGACACTACGCTATCGCGGCAACCTCTATAGAGGTATAATTTCCGCTATAGCAGAAGTCAACGACGGTTAGCACCGCCATAGCGGTCGGTTCTACTATGGCGGTGCTGCTATAGCAGTGTATTGACCTCTATAGCGGATTGAGTCAAGATTTAATGCAGAAACTTCCCCAAAATATTTAGTTTTTCCTCAAGAATATTTTGGAAAAGGGCAAGGGCGATTTGGGTGACCTCAACTCTATTTTTCACTTTTTTTGGTCCCAAAGGTAAGGATATTGCTCCCCTAACATAATGCTATGTTTCCCACATAGTAGAATTGATAGCTACTGGCTTGGAAAAAGGTTTGGAATTACCTAGGAATGGTAGAATCCATGGAAAAAAGAGATTCTAGAGCGTAAAAGTTCTTGGGTCTTGAATATTATTGTTGGGTTATGATCAATTCACCTTATTTCACTTAATGTATCTGTAAAAATGATAGATTTAGGTGAATTAACGGGCGGAAAGCCCAGGGATGGGTGGAATGATCATAGGTTGGCCTGGGGATTAGGATTCAAGTATAATCTGGGTAATTATTAGGCCATGTGGACTGATTTTAGTATATCTTGTAATCATTTTTAGACCAAGAACAAGCAAAGGCTTTGGAAAATGGGAAGGCTCTGGTCCAGTAGAGCTTTTGAGTTATTCGAGATAGGTGATGGCTACTATTTTTCCCAATATGTAATATGTATTCATGTACTATCGCTTAGTATTGTATGAGTTTGCATGCTTAGGGAAAAGGGATTATAAATGTCTAGTTATCATGTGTCAATTATGTGAAATAAACTGGGGTTGGTTGCTTGTTGGTTTACAAGTGTGATGTTGTTCATTATTTATTGTTGGATTGTGTGTTATATTCAGTTGGCTCGAGTACCACGCCTGGTACAAGTTACATATTGGGTTCCTCGGGTATCACGCTTAGTATGAGATATTTATCGATTGGCTCGAGTACCACACCTGGTACGGGTTATATAATGGTTGGCTCAGGTACCACGCTTGATACGGGTTTGATTGTACTTGCATTGATTGTATTCTGATGATTGTTCCATGAGTGAACCAGATTGTATTCTTGATATGTGGTTATTTCATGATGGTCCTTGAGAGACCGGGTGGTTGTACGTAAATGTGGGGTTGGTCATAGTGTAGACCGGGATTGCATGTTAAACACTTAGGTGTTGTCTTAGGGATCCGTAGTTGGTCCGAGTTAATTGAAAGGGATATATGTTATTGTCATGATGTATTGTGCAATGGTTGTTAGACTTATTTCATGTGATTGGTAAGCTGGAGGAAAGACTTAGAATCTAGTTTTGTTGTTGGCTTGTATTTTCATGTTTACCTTAGTTTACTTAGCTTTAATTTATTGTTCATATCTTGTTTATTGGAGTTTTTCAATGATCCTACCAGTACATGGTGATTGTGTACTGATTCTACACTTGTTTTCCTTTAATGAGTACATGACATCTTCCGGCAGATCCTACGCGATCTCAGATCTAGTCCCGGTGATTCCAGATTCCAAGGGTGAGCTACTTCTTCCGTGCTACCATGGTTTCTCTAGTATATTCTCTAGTCCATTATTTTGGACTCAGACTCTTCTATTTTTGGGGATGCATCCCCGTTCTAGACTTTTGGTAGATGTTTTGGTACGATAATTTTCAGATTCTAGGAGTAATTTTCCGCAATAATTTGTTAGTTTTTGGATTTAGATGTGAATGCTAGTTTATTTTTAATGTAAACTGGTTTTGAGCTGTTAGACTTTACTAACTGTTGGGTTGATATTGGTCCGTTCATCAGGGAATTTTGGGTGGGTGTCACTCACAGCGGGTTGGATCATGACAATTTGTACTAAATATTATGAATAAAAATACTAGTACTTCTGCTTATTTGATTGATTCTTTTGATTTATGGCATGCTAGACTTGGACATGTTAGTTTATCTTATATTAAGAAAATGCATTCTGAAGGTCTTATTGCTAATGTCAATTTTTCAAGTATTGATAAATGTGAAATTTGTGCTGAAGCTAAACAATTTAAAAAGTCTTATGCTTATGTTTTTAGAGAAATTAATTTGTTGGAATTAGTGCATACTGATTTGGGAGACTTGAAACAAACTATGACTAGAGGTGGTAAAAGATATTATGTTACATTTATTGATAATTTTTCTAGATATACAAAAGTATATTTATTGAGAAATAAAGATGAAGCTTTTGAAATGTGTTTATTATATAAATCGGATGTAGAAAATCGATTGAATAAGAAGATCAAAAGAGTAAGATCTGATAGAGGTGGCGAATATATTTTGCTTAATGATTTTTGTGAAATAAGGTATTATTCATGAAGTTATCCTCCATACTCACCCGAATCGAATGGAGTAGCTTAAAGGAAAAATAGGACTTTAAAAGAAATGATGAATTGTATGCTTGTTAGTTCATATGCACCTGATAATCTTTGGGGTGAAGCTATTTTATTTGCTTGTCATTTACAAAATAGAATTCCTTACAAGAAAATTGGAAAACCCCCTTATGAATTATGAAGAAGTTATCCCCCTAATTTGAAATATTTGAAAATGTGGGGGTGCCTTGCTAAAGTTATGTTGCCTGACCATAAGAAAAGAAAAATTGGGTCTAAGACTTCAAGTTGTATGTTTATTGGTTATGTTAACAATAGTGCTGCATATAGATTTCTTGTAATCAATAGTGATGTGATTGAACATAACACTATAGTTGAAACAAAAAATGCTGAATCTTTTGAGAATATTTTTCCTTTAAAGTGTAATAATATTCTCATGCTTCTACTTTTAAAAAAGAAAGTACTTCTAGTGTTCCTATTTTTTAAAGTGATTAAAGTGAGGAATTGAGGAGAAGTAAAAGGTCAAGGATTGAAAAATCTTTTGGTGATGATTTCTACACTTATATTGTTGATAATAATCCTTTAACTTTTTCTGAAGCAATTTCTTCTCCTCATGCAACTCATTGGAAAGAAGCTATTAAATCTGAAATAAATTTTATTTTACAAAATAATACTTGGGAGTTAGTTGATTTACCCCTGGAAACTAAACCCATTGGTTGTAAATGAATTTTCAGAAAAAAATATTTTTCCGATGGTTTTATTGATAAATACAAAGCTAGAATTGCTGCTAAAGGATTTACTCAAGAACAAAATATTGATTATTTTGATACTTATGCTCCGATGACTAGAATTTTCTCTATTCGTATTTTATTTGATTTGGCATCTATTCATAAATTTTTTATTCACCAAATGAATGTTAAAATTGTATTTTTAAATGGTTATTTGGAGGAGAAAATTTATATGGAGCAACCTGAAGGTTGTCTAGTAGCAGGTCAAGAAAATAAAGTTTGTAAATTTATTAAGTCCTTATATGGTCTAAAACAAGCTCCTATGCAATGAAATGGAAAATTTGATCAAGTTTTGTTAAGTAATGATTTTACATCTGTTGAAGTAGATAAATATTTTTATACAAAACTTGTTTATGGTCATTGTGTTATTATATGCCTTTATGTGAATGACATGCTTATTTTTGGTTCTAGTCTTGATGTAATACATGAGACCAAATTTTTTTTGTCTTCTAATTTTGACATGAAAGAGATGGGTGAAGCAAGTATTATTCTGAGAATGAAAATAATTAGAGACAATGATGCTTTGATTTTAACTCAAGGATATTATGTAGAAAAAATTCTTAAAAAATTTAAAAACTTTGATGTGGTACCTGTGAGCACTCCTTTTGATGTTAGTTGTCATTTGAAAAAGAATCATGGAGAAGCTATTTCTCAAAATAAGTATGCTCAAATAATTGGCAGTCTAATGCATCTAATGAATTTTACTAGACCTGATATAGCTTATGATGTGTGTAGATTGAGTAGATATACTCATAATCCTAACAATGATCATTGAAATGCATTGATAAGACTTTTAAAATATTGAGAGGTACCATAAACTATAGTATTAAATATAGTTGATTTCCCGTTGTACTAAAAGGATACAGTGATGCTAACTGGATCTCTGATTCTGATGAGATAAAATCCACTAGTGGTTATGTGTTTACTCTTGGTGGGGGCACCATAACATAGAAATCAGCCAAACAGACCATAGTTGCTAGATCAACTATGGAATCTAAATTTGTTGCATTAGATTTGGCTGTAAATGAGGTTGAGTGGTTGAGAAACTTCTTAGAAAGTATTCCAATTGGAATAAAACCAACACCTTCTGTATCGATACATTGTGATTGTCAAGCAGCGATAGCTATAGCAAAAAATAAATCTTTCAATGGAAAAAATAGAGATATGATTTATCACGTTATGTCTTAGACATATATATCTAAGATATAACGTGATAAAGCATATGCTAAGAGATAGAATAATTTTCATAGATTATGTGAGAGAAAATGACAAAAATGGTCCCTTATCTTTGAGCGTAGGTTCAAAATAATCCTTTAAGTATGCACTTACCAGTTTTGATCATTTAAGTATACCACAACTGAACAATAATGATCCCTTATATATACGCTTAACAGTTTTGGTCCTTCAAGTTTTCCAAAATTTAATAATTTTAGTCTCTACTAAAATATTCATCGAACTATATCTATTAAATTTCACGAGATCTATGTAAAAGGATTTAATTATAAGATTAAGATAGTCGCATCAAATCCTAAAATGTTCAACACAAAACACTAGAAGACACTAACAAAATATTTAAAAAATAAGCAGAAATTACACCTCAAAAAATTATACCAGACTTTAGAAATAATTTATAAATAGCAGAAACTATTAAAAATTCACTACTAAAATAAGAAAAAAATCAACGGATAAAAATCGAGGGACACTATTGAAAAGTCAATGATTTTTTAAAATTTACTTTACAAAAATTGATGGACGGATCTATCGATTTTTTTCTATGCAAAAGTACGTGTAAACTATAAATTTTGTAAGGAAAAACCTACAAATATTCATCAGTTAATTTAGCGCAAAAATTATGATTATTTTTTATTTTTGAAAATAAAATAGAGAAGTCCATCAGTTTATTTTATGAAACTCGATGGACATATATTATTTTTTAAAGCGCTAAACTATTAGTTGAAGAGTATAAATAAAAATAATGAAAATATTTATGTTATATTGATATTTAAATAAAAATGGAGATTAGTATATTTACCTAGATAATAGACTCTCGGATATTTGTGTTTTGAGGTATAGTTTTTGATATTATTAAATCTGTCAATTTTTTTCTCGATTTTGCCATATAACAGACAGACATCCGTCGATTTTTTCTCTTAGTATTTTTCCTTTCTTAGTAGGGTGTATCTCTAAATGTGACTTCTTGCTAACTTTGTTCATAGGTCTCGTCAAATTTAATAGATAGAGTTAGATGAGTATTTTGCTAGAGACTAAAAGTGTTAACTTTTGACAAACCAAAATTGTCAAGTGCATATTTAAGGGACCATTCTTATTATCTTGTGATAAACTTAAAGGACCAAAACTGGTAAGTTCATACTTAAGGGACTATTTTGAACCTACCCTTAAACATAAGGGACCATTTTTGTCATTTTCTCGATTATGTGAAGTTAGAAATCAATTTGGCTGATCCTCTGACTAAACCTTTGCAAAGAAAGTTGATATCTGAAACATCGAGGGGAATGGGACTTTTGTCAATTTGAGAAGATTAATAATGACGGTAACCCAACCTATGTGATTGGAGATCCCATGAATTAGGTTCATATGGGGAATAACAAGTCATTAGTTGATCAAGTGGTGCACTATTAAATATGTCCCTTCCTATGGTGTGTGAACATAGTGCAAATTAAAACTGCAAGGCAAAGTGAGGATCCAATTCATATCCTTTATAAGTGGTGTATTGATCTGTAGAATACACTTGATGAATGGACCTATATGAGTGTGGAGTGGGGCCGTTCCTATAAAATTATGATGAATTTCTAGAGCACTCATGAATACCAGGCATGCGCATGGCATATTAGCGTAAAACCGCGATGAATAACAAAGTGTGTGGAGGTACAATGTGATAGATGATACATTGAACTTACAAAAGAACTATTGGTTCATAGAAGTTTTAAACTTCACCAATTGTTCTGTAGGTTTAATCTTATTTTATCTAGATTTGGTTCGTAGTCCACGAGACACCAAATTTGACGCATTAATCTCATTTGTGAAAGCCCAGCAAAATTTCTCATATTTAAAATATTCTTTTTGAGATAAGTGGGGGATTGTTAATAAAATAATTAACATTAATAGTATTATCTCAAAAAGTAAAAATGATTTTGGTCAAATCTGACCGTTCTCCAACATCTCCTTTTCTCTTTTAATGTTAGTATTCAATCCTTTTCCAATTAACAACCTTTAAGGCTCTTTATTTTTGTACCGTTGGTTGATATTATTTTTGGCTTTATATTGTGCTCTTGTTTTGGGCAGAAAGGAAGAAAAATAATAAGAAAAACTATTTTACTTATTCTTCTCTTCTTTCACTCTTTGCTGGGTTTATATTAGAAAAAAAAGTTTTGTTGTTCCTCCTCCTAGTTTATACTAGATGAGCTTGTTGAATTATGGGGGATACACCTTACCGGTGAAATATTCTTAAAGACAATGCCATAGGTACGCCTCAATCTTTCGAGAAGATTTTACTATTTCCATGATTGTACAACAAGATTTACAACAGGAAATTCATACAAAAATATTATGGATAGATAGAATCTCATGAGTTGTGATATAATTGAATTGTTGAAACTCGTGAATTATGTGAACTTGATTATAATTGATAACTCATTTTATACACATTTATAGTGGAGAAATTCCTGCTGTAATAGAAGTCAAGGCAGTCAACACCGCTATAGCGGGCAGCTACCGCTATGGAAGTACTGCTATAGCGGGAATTGGTTGTTATAGCAGGATGACGGGACCAGAAAATCTAAAAATGAGTTTTATAATTTCGTTCTCTCCTCTTCAGTTTCAAAGAGGCGAGAGTTGCTTTAAAAACCCTCCTAGGCTGCTCCAAAGCTTGGGAGCCATGGGGAGGGGAGATTTTCTCTAAGAAAGGGCGAAACCATGGATTCCAGACTCGTTCTCCATCATGAATCATCTTCATGGAGCCAGAATGTGGCGTTCAGACCTTTTTGTGCGGCTGCTTGGTGTCCAGGTAGGCTAGGTTTAATTGAGTAGCAAGACCTGTATTTTCATGTATATTATTGTATAGAATGATGGGAGGATTGCCTAGGCCTTTGGGCACAGAGTCTGGAGAAAGAATGTGGTGTTTAGGCTTCCTAATTTATGGAGGAATGATAACGTTGTTAGATTTTGATCCAATTATTGTGTGTCATTATGTGTGGTGCTATTCTAGTGAATTAGATTCTTGGGTAGGTTCGGGGAACCAGAATTGTTATGAGGAAATAAACTTCTAAGTTGTAGCAGGTTCCTGGGAAGTTTTTGAATAAGGGAAAGGGGATGATTTCCTTGGAATATGCTTACTTTTAAAGGAAGGGGTCCAGCATTTGATGTAAATGATTTATGTATCTAGATGGTAAACTGGGGGTTAGTCTTCGGACAGGACAGTAAGGTTGGGTTATGAACCAGGTCTATGGGTAGGTGATGGTTATTGTCTTTTCAAATGCAATGTGTGTGCATGTAACTATAGCTTAGTAATGAATGTTCTTTTCATGCCTAGGGAAGGAAATTATGAATGTCTAAGTATTCGGGTGTCAACTATGTGAAATAAACTTGGTTTGTTGCTTGTTGGTTTACAAGGGTGATGTTGTTCATTTATTATTGACTTGTTGGATTGTGTGTGACATTCGGTTGGCTCTGGTACCACTCTTGGTATAAAATACTAACGGTTGGCTCGGGTACCATGCCTGGTACAGGTTCTATAATGGTTGGCTCGAGTACCACGGCTGGTACAGGTTATATATATCAGTTGGCTCGGGTACCACGCCTGGTACAGGTTCTATTATGGTTGGCTCAGGTACCACGCCTGGTACGAGATTGATTTCTATATATGTGTTGGTTCATTAAGTGAACCGGGTTTATCTGTTATTGGTGTTACTTACATGTTGGTTCCTTGAGTGAACTGGCTTTATCTGCTATTGGTGTTCATTACATGTTGGTTCCTTGAGTAAATCGGGTTTATCTATTAGTGGTGTTCATTACATGTTGGCTCCTTGAGTGAATCAGTTTTATCTGTTAGTGGTGTTCATTATACATTGATTTCCTGAGAGGGCTGGGATTTATTATTACTTGACATATATATTGGTCCTTAAGGGTCGGGTTGGTGTGCTTAAGTGATAAGGTGGTTTCTTCTATAAACTGGGGTCGTATGTTACATGGCATAGATGATGTCCTAGGTATCTTTGGGAGGTCCGGGTGGTTTGCAAGTTATGACATAATTATATGTGGTCTCGTTACTTGCACAGTGGCATATGACTTATAAGGTTTTTGAGTCCGGTTGTTGACTGGGGGTATTATTGATAGTCACATAGACTTGGTTGTTTATATTGTATGGTAATATTCGGTTAATATCGTACCTTTGAAATTCCCAACTCAACAAGAGTGACAGGACAGCTAGCGATGCTTTCTGGGCTAGTTAGGCATAAGACTAAAAGTTGTGAGGCATTTTGCTTGACGGGTCCAAGATAGGTGAGCTTCGGGGAAACTAAGGTTCCTAGGAAGTCAGGTTTGACTGGGTTAGTAAAATAAGCATGTATTTTGTGAGTTCCTGAACCGACAGAATGTCAAGGGTAAGGAACCTTGGGGGTGAAATATGCAGAACTTTTTGGTAGCCCATCTTTGGCTAAGGTCTAAGGGTCAAGGTGTTTGACTTAGGATCCTAACTTGAGTTAGGGTGGTAAATCAGGGTTTTGTAGGTTGCCTCTCAACTGGCTAGCAGGGGTGGATGGTAAACCTGGTTGTTGAGACTGGAACCACTGAGGTGCTTATAGTGGTTGGTAAGATGGGTGACTTGGGAATTCCTAGTGTGAAGTGTGACTTGGGAAGTCTAGTGTAAGGTGACTTGGGAAGTATAGTGTTAAGAGTGACTTGGGAAGTCCTAGTGTTAAGTGTGACTTGGGAAGTCTAGGGTAAGGGGTGACTTGGGAAGTTTTCACGCCTCGAGGCTATCCCCTAGACGTAACACGTGACCTAGGATCACAAGTGACCCCAAGCTAACCCTAAATCTGCCATACAGTAAGCATTCTGAAATAACACTAATTAAGGGAAAGCATAACTAAATGAAGCATATAATCTAAAGAAGCTCCAATGAAAATATCTGAGATAAATATCTATCTGAGAAATAAAACAAACTACATCAATGAAATTCTAACTCTATGTCTGAAAGCCTCTAGTACTGATAAGCTGCTGGGACAAGCCCCCAGCTAACTCTAATATACTGAAAATAGGAACAAACTGACAAACTCAAAAAGCGTGTAAAGATATGTCCTCAGATGATGAGGACTCACCATTGACTGATGCTGAGGTGGCACAGATACGAACTAATCACATGGCTAATGTTGAGAACCTGAACCTGCATCATGATAGGATGCATCACATAGAGTATGCGTCAATACTTTGGATGTACTGAGCATGAAGGATGTGCAAGCTGAGGGAATGTATAAACATGCTAAAATAGTGATAAGTTATTTAAATTGAACTGAACTGTAGTACATAGGCCCACAATATAGTCATGCATAAAAGAACTGAAAGGCAAGAATAAATCTGAAAACATATCAAAAACTGAGAATAAACATAGACTGAGGGCCTGATGTACTTTATTGAAACTAATACTGTGGGAGAGTCTATTAACCGACATAAATCACATGAGCTTAACCTGAAGTCTGATGTATACGCCCCATCAAGAGTACCCAATATACCTTGCTAGGGTATAAAGGCATGGCTGAGGTGATCACAAGTTCTGATGCCCAATTGACGAGTTAAATAACCTACGTTGGCACGTAGTTTTGGGACTTGAGGGTACACTGGACCCTAGTCCAACTCGGTGCTAAATACTACTCCCAAACTGAATACTACTAGCTCATTTAAACTAAGGTTCTGAACTTCTGAGACAGAACTAAACTAATATGAAAATATCATTTTTCTGAAATACTATCATAGACTAAAAGCTGACTAATTTCATGATTAAAATATAATGCTAATAATCTAGGTTAAATTCTGAAGAAAGCTAGTTCCCATGAAAATGTTATAATTTCATGCTAAATTCATGACTTCCTAAAAATCTTGTAAAAATCCATGCAATTCAGTAAAACCAATATATATAATTCATTAAAACGGGAGGAAGTCGTATATGAAGCATGAAAAGAGATTTCTATAACAATCTGCAAAAAGGGTAAGAATCCTAGTTTTTAAATTCATAAAAATCATTGTAAAAGTCTGAGATTCTTGGGCATAAGTGCGGACTAAACCCTTACTGAATACCCACATACCTGGTGGATGATACTCCTTGAAGAGCATTTTGAAATTGAAGTTTGGAAGAGAAGCCCTAGGTCTGAACTTTGGAGAAGAATGCTCTTTTTTGACTTGAGAGAAAGAATGAGCAGAACTGATGTGTTTTTGGAAGTTTTGACTAATTAGATTAAGCCTAAATCTATTTATAGTTTGAGCTAAAACAAGAAGGAAAGGTCTGAAATACCCCTGGGGAACAAAATTAAAAACTCCTAAAATTCTCGAAATATCGAACCACGGGTTGGTCAACAGACCATAGATCTGAACGACGGACCATCGACTGATCCGTGGTTCAGTCACTGAGTTCTTGGGGGTCTTCTTATCTGCTGATTTCATGAGTCACAGGATGGACTGTGGTTTGAAATGATGGTCCATAATTTGACTCGTGGTTTCTGGACCTTAAGCTGAGGGTTCTCTTATCAAAAGGAACCACGAATGACAGAACATACCGTGGTTCTAAACTACAGTCCGTGGTCCCATCCGTGGCTTCTGAGGTAGGGAACTGGCACCTCTTTGATGACCAAGTCCACGAGTGATAGGATGGTTTGTGGTATCAAACCACAGTCTGTGAACTTACCCACAGACTAAAGGGGCTAATCACTGGAGGTCAGACCACCGGTCAGATCACGAGTTGTGGTTCTGAACTACAGTCCGTGATCTTGACCGTGATTTCTGGAAACTTAAAATATTTCTGCAATTTTTCTTGCTAAGTACAGTCAAATAGCTGGTTCAGATTCTGAGGGTTTACAATATCTCCCTCTTGGGATCGTTCATCCCTGAATGAAGACTAACAAGTTATGTTTGGAGGGAAGAGGCTGCAATTCCTACTAACTGAGTTCTAGAAGCTGATATGTAACTGGATCGAGTTCTAATGACATGAAAACATGTTGGAAATGCATGAATAGCTAAGGAAACATGATACCGAGACCACAACGAATATGAGTAAACTTAAAGACTAGAGAGAAACTGTTACCTCAAGTTGAAGCTGAATCGGAAGGAAAGAGGTGAGGGTACTTGGCCATCATGGCTTCTTCTGCTTCCCAAGTAGCTCCCTCAACGATCTGATTCTTCCATAAAACTTTCACTGAAGCAACTTTCTTATTTCTTAACCTACAAACCTGACGATCAAGAATCTCAACTGAAACCTCTTAATAGGTAAGGCTATCTTTTACCCCCACACTTTATAAAGGCAAAACTAAAGTTGGATCACCAATGCATTTCTTCAGCAATGATATATGGAAGATTGATTGCACCGATGCTAAGTCTGCGAGAAACTCCAACTCATAAGCCATTTTTCCAACTCCCATCAAAATCCTGTAAGGACCTACATATCGGGGACTAAGTTTCCCCTTCTTACAAAACCTCATCACACCCTTCATGGGTGATACCTTCAGAAAAACCCAATCATCAACCTCAAACTCTATCTCTCTTCTTCTCACATCTGCATAGGATTTCAGATGACTTTGGGCCACCTGCAACCTTTCTCTAATAAGCTGAACCTTTTCCATAGTCTCATGGACTAATTTTGGGCCTATCAAAGCTGCTTCACCTACCTGAAACCAGCCTATAGGTGATCTACATCTCCGCCTATAAAGTGCCTTATATGGAGCCATCTGAATGCTAGAGTAAAAACTGTTATTATAGGCAAACTCTATAAGAGGTAAGTGATCATCCCAATTACCTTTCAAGTCGATTACACAAGCTCTCAATATATCCTCTAAAGTATGAATGGTACGCTGTCACGACCCAAATCTGGGCCATGATGGCGCCTACATAACCCCCCGGTAGGCAATGTAAACCCAATAATGCGAAAGACAATAAAGCAGTTAAAGTAAGGAAAAGTGGAAGATATAAATGAAAAGACAGGGCCAATAGCATATATACATACCATCGTACAAAATATACATAAAAAGGCCCTAAAGTGACCAACAAGACAAAACATACTCGAGAACCAACCCGGAGCTGGTGTCACTAGTACAAGAGCGACTAAAGTAAGGGGTAGCTATACAACAGACTTTGTCTATCCAAAATACAAAATATATAAAGAATATCCAAGATGGAAAGCATGTAAAGTCTCTAAAAGCGTCGGGAGCTCACCACGATCCGAACTGCAACAGGCCTCGAACGACAGGAAGGTCAGTGAGGTTGGCTCGTACTAGGTGCCGCATCAGAAAAAGATGCAGAGTACAAGTATGAGTACCAAGACAATGGGTACTTAGTAGGCATCATAGGCCTACAGAGGCGCAGAAAGATAATATATAAATCATAAGATACATGAAAGAAATTAAAATATAGGGATCCACCTAAATCTAGTTATAAAGCCAAAAATCAAAACAACCAAAAAAATGAAAAGGGTAAAGTAATAACAAGATCAACCCAAATCAACCAACAATCCAAACACACACAAGGCTAATGCAATGCGATGTAACAATGATGTAATGTATGAATGTGTACAAGTCAAACTCGGTATCTAGTAAACAAGTGCCCGGGATGGAACATCGAGCTTATCAAATAAGTGCAGGAAGGAAAAACACAAAATAGAGCATCGGGCACCCAGAATTTATCCTCGGACTCATCAACGTATGCATAAAAAGTAAAACCCGAGATAACACATCAGGCACCCAGAATTTAACCTCGAACTCATCAACGTATGCATAAAAAGTAAAACCCGAGAAAACACATCCGGTGCCTGAAATTTAACCTCGAACTCATCAACATATGCAAAAAAAGTAAAACCCGAGATAACACATCGGGCGTCCAAAATTTAACCTCGGACTCATCAACATATGCAAAAAAAATAAAACCCGAGATAACACATCGGGCGCCTAAAATTAACCTCAAACTCATCAAGAGAACTGACCTGGAACTCCGTCCAAATCTAAGCTATGTCCTCGAGCCCACAGTTACACATAACAGTGGAATAAAGTGAAAATATACCATAAATAAAGCGAGAAGCAGTGAGAATCTCTACTCTACCTCTAAAACCTCCTAAAAGCATACTAAGGATTCTATACTAGCCACAAAGATACTACAAGCTCCTAGGCTAAGGGTAAACATAACAATTCTAAACTAAGATCCGAAATGTCCAATTTAAAGTGATAAACAAGATTCAAGTCTAAATCTATCCAACCTAACATTCCAGTATCATACACATATATAAAATCTAACTAAACTCAGTCTAGAAGGTAAACTGTAACCTACCTCGGGGCCGAACTACAAGCACGAACCATCACTCGTGTGCCTTCCCTTTTTGAACAGCCTAAGAAAGCTACCACGCTATCAAGAATACAATTTAGGTATCAAGACGAGAAGAATGACACCCATATTGATATACGGAAAAATTGAGCCAGAAATCGGGTGGAAAAATGACCCTCAGGGCCCACGCAACAAAACAGAAAATAAAATTTACAATTATGTCCGCGGTGGATTTAGGAACCCATGCTCAAAATTTGAGCGCGAACGGAGTTCATTTTGGGGCTCAAAACAACCCCGAAGCACTACTAATTCATGAGAACAGAAGTGGAGAATTGTGATTTTCAAGGGCAGGAATGTACCAATTTGGAAGCAAGAATCGACCACGGGCCGTAACTACAGCTACCACGGACAAACAATCTCACCAACGCAGCTTTAACCCAAGAAAAACCAAGCTTGTAAGAGCTTCAACAGTGGAGGTTTTTAAGCTTGAAGAGAAGGACAAGGCTTGAAGAAGAAAAGGCTTACCAACGATAAAGGAGCGAGATTAACAATAATTTTGAGAATTCCCATGAGCCCACACTATTCTTGAGTAATTAGAGTTGAGAAAAAAGAAGTTGGAGTTGAAAAAAATGAAAGAAATAAGTTGAAAATCGTGAAAAACAAGAATTTTAAAGGCCTGGCCGCAGGTTGGGGCCGTTGGCACTGGCCAGCGTCGTTGGCGCTGAAGGTTGGCCATGCGCGCGCGCACGATCGTGCTGAAGGCCTGTGCCTGCAACAAAAACCAGCAATTTCCAATTTTCTCCGAGGAATTTCAGGCATAATCGGAACCCGATACTCACAAATTAATAGTGCTACTAGAGTGGAAACGACATTCCAGACTCAATGAAATCGATGAATTTACCAACGGAGATTGTTTTAAGGAAGAGTGGGCCCTATGCCCAAAACTAACTTGGAACTCAATACCCCAAAACAAGTTTGGAAGCCCAGGGACCCGAACCAAAGGTTCTCCTAGCTCAAAGTCGACATTCCAGAGCTAATAGCGCTGATGGAATTTTCATTTGAGGCCGTCTTATCAGAATGTTGATCAAAGTCAAACCTGCCAGCCAAACTGGATAGAAAACATAGAAAGCAACACAAAATCAAACCGAAAGCACTCGGACCTAGACCAATGGTCCTACAAGACCAAAATCCTCGTTTCGAAGCCAACGGAATTGTTGAAATTCAATTTTGAGCACGTTAACCAAGAAAGTTGACCAAAGTCGAAGATTTTCTAAGTTTAAGTTCTAAAATAGGAAAGTAGTCATAATGACCTAACAAATGGCCCGGGCATTGATACGGCAGTCCTGATAAGTCATAAATGACCTGTAGCCACTGCGGAAAAGCTCAAAACATGGAAAAAGCATGAAAAATAGGAAAATGACCGGGAGGGTCATTACAACATCCACTATTAAAAGAACTTTCGTTCGCGAAAGTTAAAGAAGGGAAAACACCAAAATACTCAAACAAAGACAGATACTAAGCCCGCACCACTCACTCAAAAACTCGAGTAGCCTCCCCGACTTAACGGCACCCCAGGGAGCTAAACCAAAGGAAAACTACCTACCCCCAATACCTCACCAGCCAAATTAGAATCTAACCTTTAACTCTAAATCCTCCAAAGATCTCCCAACCAAACTGACCCTCAAGAATCTCGATTGGAAGCACCGACACAACACTGAAACCAGGGAACCAAGGTGATCAACACACATGATCAGAATCCTTAACATCACAACCAATTTTACCCAAAGAAGCCACTAGCCTAAAACTCCAACTCATGAACCCGTTGATCCGAAAAAGCCCTTATTTTGATCTGAATCCTTTTGCACCATACCTATGCAGCTGCACACAAGCCGCACACTCGAGCCACGCTCGTAGTATCAACAGACACGCTAAAGATCCCTAGTTCCAGCTTGCACTCCACCATGAATGAAGTCACCCTTTTTACTCTGATTTAATCCAAACTAAGCTATGGCTTACTATCTTTTGACCTCCAACATACTAACCCGACGCGCATCCTCAAAAACTGTAGTAGTTTTACCCTGACTAACGACCAACCAAAGGATGACCACTTTTACTAACACCAGCCTTGCCACCTGAACTCATCTAGACTAACCGACTGAACTAACCATCTGAACTCGACTGAAGCTTGCACACCAAGGTTGCAAAAGGCATGTATGAACAGCCGGTGCCAACGGAAAACCTTCTGATGATAGAATGAACCCAACCTCGCTAAATCATACCAAGTCTAAAACAACGAAAACCGAATAAACCAGGGCAACCTGCCCAAATGACCCAAACCAAAACCAAGACCCTGTAAGGAGTGTGGTAAGCCTACCATGAGGTCTGTAACCACAAACTAAGCTCCAAACACTCAAACACTACATGAGTTCTAAAATCACCTTACTAGTCTTAACTTAGGAAAAAGTCAACCACGCTGCGAATATCAAGTCAGAACACCCCGTAGGCAAGGAAAGGGTTCCTGAAGTCTAAGACCTCCATCTAGATATAGAAATTTGCATAAGCCATCAATTCATTTCTTTGGCTTGAATCAATTGTTCTACTGCATCAGCACACCATACCACCAACTCTGAAGCCTACAACATGCTGAACTGCTATTCCACACTAGTCGAGTCCAACCAATAGTAGAACTTCACATAATAGACAACCCTTGAAGAACCAACAAACCAAGCTTTCAAACCCTCGGGATACAAATGCGACCACCATCCTCAAAGTATCATTTGAACCCGTAAAAGCCTCGCTAGTCTTAACCCATACAATCTGATCACACATAATACAATATCGCCGAATCTTAAACTTACATCGCTGAATCTATCCAACCATAGTAGAAGGAACCTCATACTATCTAGAACACCACTTAAAGTAGAAATATCCATCCTAACTCAAAGGTTAGCCAAGGACTAGGTGTCCAAGGCCAACTGTCACTCCATAATCTGAAATAGGGGAGCCAAGTTGTCCGAACTCATTTCTTTCCAATTCAAGAAGCTGTAACTGAAAAGAACCAACCACGAACCATCCCGAGTAGTTTACTAGCCCACGATTCTGAAATCCAGCACTAGTTAGCAACCAATACCTCTGTTGAACCTCTGGGTAGACCCATACACTGTCGATGAACACATAGGAACTGGAGTCAGCTAGGCTCTGAACATACAATTTGCCCAAACCATAATACTACAAAGACTTGGATCATTTACCTAACAACACATGAAATCATAACTGATGCAATGAGTCCCCAAAGGTAGTACAAAAAAATGACCACTACCTCGATCCCTCACCAACAGGAGTTCTGACCTCGACCAATCGAAGAAAATATACTACAATCTGTTGTAGTCAATTGAATCATGTCAACACACACAAACCCAAGAAACTCTCAACCGTCACCTCCGCTAACTACTAAAACACATAAGCACGAACAAGGGATCGTCACCTCCTTTGCAAACCCAACAAAACCCTTTCCAAGAAAACACCGAACCTAACAAGCTCTCTCTCAAATACAACCTGGACCTATTCTTTTAGCTCCTACAACTCCAAACAACAACACTTGATACGACATAATGAGGGTAGGCCGAATGCCTAACTCAACCAAAAAAATGTTATAGTAAAAAATTCAACCGCAAAGCCACAATTCCACAGTCAAACCTCAGTCACGATGCTACAACCAACACTTAGCCAAACAAATAAAGCCAGAACCCGACTACAAAGCCATATTCAAACACGATTATATTATCCGGAACTGGGGAGGGCCAAAAAAACTCATCTAGACTTAGACCATAAGGAACCATAAAAACAAACCATACCTGCTAACTTACCAAACCCAACACTAAGGAAGGTCAATTAAGATCACTCGAGAAAATAAAACCAACCAATGCTCATCAGCATAACCAACACCACCCGACTTAAGACATGAGTTCAAACTCTGGCACTACTACCGGTACCACACCATACTAACAGAATGACTCCTAGCACACGTTAGATAATGTTCTAGGCAACAACCACCTAAGGCCGCTAGACAAAAGAAAACACTCAGCCCAATCCTAGAACCACGACTAAAACCAGAAATAAAGCTAACAAGGCCTCCCCACGAGTCAAAACCCCAGGTAGCCACCTCACAAGGTCAACACACCCCATCCACTACTAAAGAATTCAACTACCGAGAACTCAAATACATACACACCAAAATTGCAAGTACTATCATAGGATGGAATAAGTAAATCTACAACTTATTTGAAGGACGCTATCCAACACTATAAGAAGATAGCCTACGCTAAAGCACCTACAGTCCCGATAGGCGTCCATACACCCGAGGAACTCACACAAGAGCACATAATCCCTCTGGCATTCTATACTACCAGAGCGCACACTGAACAACCAGCAAACAAGAATTCGAACACAATATGAATGATATGATGGAACTAGGTGTGACCGTAGTGTTGTATGCACCTCCCCCGACACTCGTAGCTCATGGCCCTTAGTCCAGATTGGCAAGATCCATGCAGGTCTAAATGACCACATACAAAAATCAAAGGATCTAAAAGCATAATTTCCCGGAGTCAATATGGGTCTAAAATAGTAAACCGCAAATCTCAGACCCCTATATAGGGTGCCCGAAGTGTATCCAAGACTAAATTCATAATAAAAACATGTCTACCACTACGGCACAACTGAGCCTAGTATCAGTATGAAAATCGATGATAAAATCAGCATAATACTCTTTTTTCCTCTAAGAAAATCCATAAAGTCAGTTCCAAATGCCTTTTATAATCATTTTACCGAAAACGGGCCCTTAAGACCATGCAAGTTTTATAAACCATTTATAGTAGGCCCATAGCCAAAACAGTAGTAAAATATGTGTGAAACCCTTTGCATGAATGATATAATCGCAACCAGACAATAGCCTAATGACTCACAATCAACCTATCAGCCCTGCACAAGCACAATCAGCTCTACAATATACATAACCAACCTAAAATCACAACTCGATGTCTGGGACTCATGGACATTCCCAAATATCCCACCATTTATGGTCCAAAGGCATATACAAAGGCCATAAGTGAAATACTACAACCAAAGTAATAAATAAGATGGCGAAAGAAATGGTCAAGATCTGGGGTGCCAATCTAGAATACCCAACTCAAGGATGCCAATTAATACAATTATAACTAATAAACGCGAAGTCTAAGGTAGGGGAAACCGTAACCTTAAACCTAGCCAAAGCACCTCTCGAAGAACCGAGTGTTGCCCATACCCGTGATATAGATACACCCTCTGGAAGACTTAGAGTCCAAGTAATGGTGCCTTGAAGAACTGGGGTAACCATATATTGCACCGGAAGTTAGGTTAGCCCCGAACCCTCTCTTAGCCAAAGCGGTAAGCCCACACTCTAAAGTCCCGAGGATGAAGAAAGCACTGAAATAACAGGCGTAGAAGCCTTATCATCGCCCATTGTAGTACTCGTCCTAGGTTTCTGAGGAGGAATGAAACAACTAAAGTTTTAGAAGTTGATAGAGTCAAGGACGCACGATCAAGAATCAAACAAGAGGAATCTTTCCTAGGAATATCCTATAGCCTCTCGCAGATAGGATACATACATCATCGTACTGATCCATGATCTCTACTAGACACTTGCTCTTGTATAGGAGAGATCGGTATACCTAGAGCTCTGATACCACTCTGTCACGACCTAAAACTGGGCCATGATGGCGCCTACATAACCCCTCGGTAGGCAAGCCAAACCCAACAATGCAGAAGATAATAAAGTAGTTAAAGTAAGGAAAATTGGAAGACATAAATGAAAAGACAGGGCCAATAGCATATATACATACCATCATACAAAATATACCCTAAGTGACCAACGAGACAAAACATACTCGAGAACCAATCTGGACATGGTGTCACTAGTACAAGAGTGACTAAAGTAAGGAGTAGCTATACAACAGACTCTGTTTATCCAAAATACAAAATATAGACAGAATATACAAGATGGAAAGCATGTAAAGTCTCCAAAAGTGTCGGGAGCTCACCGCGATCCAAACTACAACAGGCCTCGAATGACAGAAAGGTCAGTGAGGGTGGCACGCCTGGTATGGGATATAATAATGGTTGGCTCGGGTACCACACCTAGTACGGGATACTAATGGTTAGCTCGGGTACCACGCTGGTACGGGTTTACTTTTACATTATGCATTTTGATTTTAGTTCCATGAGCAGACCGAGCTGTGTTTATGATTGGTGATATTGCATATGGTCCTTGATAGGCCGGGTTATTATTATTGGTCTATGAGTTTGGTCTTAGTCTAGACTGGGTTGCATGTTTAACACTTAGGTGTTGCCTAGGGGGATCCCAAAGTGGGCCCGTGATATGTTAAATGGTATAATTACTTATTTCATTTGATTGTTGATAATGGTTATAAGGGTGGATTACCTGTGGGGACAAGCTAGGAAGAGACTTGTAGTTAGCGATACATGTGGCTTGTTTACATGTTTTCTGTACTCTTACTTGACTATTGTGTTGTTCATATATTTCGATATGGAACTGGGTGATGATCCTACCAGTACACAGTGGTTGTGTACTGATTCTGCACTTGCATTTCTTTTATGAGTACAGGCAATCTTCCGATGGTTGATGCACAACCTCACATGTAGGCCTAACGCATCAAGACATCAAAGGTGAGTTGTTTTGATCGAGCTGCCTTGATTTTTTTCATATTGGTTGTAGCCCATTTATTTCGGGCATAAACTCTACTCATTTACATTGGGGTTGCATCCCCATATTCTAGACAGATTTGGTATGTTTTGGTGCAGTGACTTTCAGATTCTAGGGAGGGATTTTCGCAGGTTTATTTATATTAGTGTTGATTTGGTTGATTATTGCTAGTTTATTTTCTTGCACACTGGTTTTGAGCTATTAGAACGATTAAGTTTCGGGGTTGTTGATGGTTCGCTCACCCGGGGGTTGGGTGTGTGCCACTCACGGTAGTCTGGGTTATGACAGTAGTAAACAACATCCATTACTCAAAAGCAACAATGGTAGGAACAAAATAAGATAGTGATCATGTGTCCACTTAACCCAATTAATTCTAGCATGTATAAATACACCCTATAAATCATGAGGACATCATCATCCCAGTAGAAAATTCTTTTACGTATATAAGCACAACAAAAATCTCGTTTAGATTTCATAGGCAATGATACATGCCTCTCCAATTCAACTCTATTAAAAAGGTACTCCAATGGGCTTGACATAGACGACCTAAGATCCCGAGAATATGCATTGAATTGAACACTTTTATGATATAGCCAAGCATCCTCAATTACACCTCTCACAAATTATTTCTCATACACGCAAGTCACATAAGCACTTGAATTTTAAAAAAGGATAGAAGAACCCTTAAACTCCAACTCATTTGTAATCCTCCTCCCACAAACAACATGCTTCTCTTCAACAAGTGGGGATTCACAATAAACATATCAAAACGAACTAATTGCTCTTATAGTTGAACTTAGAGGTTGCAATTAATGACTTATTATAGAGCAAAATATCATCCTCCTCAAAATTAATAAAGTCATCAACGTAAGAATTAAGAGTGTAGTTCATCACCTCCAAAAAGATCTTAGGTGTTCTAGGAATCCCAAGAATGTGAATAAACCAATCATACATACCGTACTTGGTCTTATGTAATAAAGGAACAACATCACCTTGTTTTTCCTTTGCATGAGTGTTAGATTCACATCTGCCTTGTTGAACTCCTTGTCATGATCAGTCTTACCTATAGACCCAAAATAATTCTCTTTACCTTCATCGTTCTCACCAACTTGCACTTCCTCAATGAGACATATAGTTTCAACCACCTTAGGATTAAGTTCATCCAATGATTTTTCAATGCAAACTTTCTCATGAGCACCTAAAAGAGAGTCTAAAAAACTAAAAGAAAAAGTAGGAATGTTAGAGTTAGAATAAGAAATATCCTCACTCAAGCTCTCTTGATTTTCTCTCTCCACCTTAGGATCATCCCTCTCCTTTTTACTCTCATGATCATCTCTCTTCTCTTTTCTCTCGGTCTCACTTTTTTTCTCACTTGACATTCTATTGTCTTCTAATAACACATCTTCTCCTTTTTTCCTCTCTTGGGATGTCAACATGCACTCCCTTACTCCTCTCATTCTTCTCTCTCTCAAAAATTTCCATTGCTTTTTTCACACATTTTGGATCTTCATAAACATGGGAAAGAGTTAAAGGTGCAAGTATATATTTTATTTTATTTTGCTCAAGAGATACTTTATTCTTTTTTCTATCATGAATTGCATTCCTACTAAATTGACATGGATGCTCAAGTATGATATGACAATCTTTCATTGGAAATACATCACAAAGAACATCATCAAAATACCTCCCAATAGAGAGAGAAATCATGCATTGCTTAGTCACCGAAGCTCACTAAAATCATTCATGCATGTAAGTTTCAACTTCTCCACCACGTATGAACTCACCATATTAGCACCACTCCCGCTATCAATAATCATAGAGAAAATATTACCCTTTATTCCACACCTTGTATGAAAAATATTTTTCCTATATTAACTACGGTGTCATTCATATCCTCCAATGGTGTGGTCCTCATACAGAGCACTTCAGCTAAGTTGGTATTATTTTGAGTTCCAGCTTTAGTTTTCTTACCTGTTTGAGACATCTCAAGAAAATATCAAAGAAATAAATATCTCTCAATTTGGCTTTTTTTTCTTCTCTCTATTGATCTCACTCTCTCTTGCCTTTTCCACTCAAATTACAACCTTCGATTGGATCCTTTTGGATTTATGCATAAACCCTACTAGTAACAACTCTTTAGAAGTAAGATATAGAAAGAAAAAGAATTTACTAATACCCAGACGGATTAGATCTGATGAGACAAGAAAAAGACCAATTTGTATACCAAAAAGAAACTCTAATTTTCCCCTCTTCTTAATTTTCTTTTTTGATGTTGAAAACCGAGAAATATAATAAATTCAGAGTTTCTAAAAGCAACTTTATTTTCAAAAACTTGAACTTTCTCCCCTCTTTTTATATTTTTTTTTGCTCTTTTTTTTGCTCTTTTTTTTGCTATATAGCTTACCTTTTAAGCTAACTACAATAAAAATATTTTTTTTAAAAAAAATGGGTTTTTTTTGGAACTACCAAGATTATCAAGAACAGAACTCTGATAGAACCGCTCTGATACCACTTGATAAGAACCGGATTACTTGAATAAACAAGAAAATAATGCGGAAGCGAAAATACTAAAATTAAAAACAAGAAATTAAAAGGCATGTAAAATTTGAAAATAAAATCCCCAAATCTCAAGATTAGTGCTAAGAACCCTAATTGATCTCAGTATTCATAAATTAGTGGATTAAAACTAATTATGATACTAATAGAATCAATTCAAGAACTTAGATCAAAAGTGATTTAGACCTCTATTTCAAAAAAAATTAAGACAACAATTAGTATAAGACTAATTATCTTCTTTAATTTATGAATAAGAACCAAAGATATCAGGTTAAAAAATTAATCTGACCTCTTAAAGAATTATTCTTATAAGGTTGCAAGATAAATTCTAAGTAGCCACACACAAAGGTGTAAAGAAGAGAAACTCTCAATTAATAATAATCATAATGTTCTTATTGAAAATAATAAAATTCATCCCTATATATAGGGAGAAACCTATCTCAAATAGCATGAGATTTGAATCCTACTTTTATGAAAATAAATAATAAAACCTAACTAGGAAACTTTAAACTAGGAAACTTTTAAACTAGGAAAACTAGTAAAAATACTTCAAAAAACTAGCTAACAAAAATAAGGGAAAAGTGGTAAATTGCACCCAAAATCCACGGGCACTTTAGCTCAATTTGGTGTCCTACTATGCAGCCATATTTGACTTTATTCATACGTGAATTCATCCCTATTTGGCCATGCAAATCAGCAAAAAAAATCAGCTCTTTGTTAGGCATGGAAATCCTCCTTTGGGGCTCCATGTGGGCATCCAAAACTCAGATCTTCGGGACTCTTCTATAAGGCCTAATATTTCTCTTCTTGGGCTTATATTTGGACCATAAGATATGTGTAGCACCCGGTCCACTTTGTGCCCTAATTTTTGAGTCATTATTGGTCTCATCTTTGGACACTTCTTCCACAATAAGCATCTCCTTGATTTTTGATTAAAACCCATTAACTTTAATGGAGGTATGCCACTGTGTATGTTATCACACATACTAGTAGATACACCCATTCCTGACCCTTCTTCTAGGATCGAATTACAACATGAGGAAAAACCTCCCCTAACCTTAGTAATCCGACCATTCTAGTTATTTTACCTTTTTATACCCATTCATTTCTGGAACTCCCGTTCCTTTTCATAGTCACTTTATCACCCAAGCCCTTCCAGTTCCCCAAACCTTCCCGATACTTTAGTCCCTGAAACCTATCATCGTACCATACAATAAACATACACAACCCAAAATATGTCAATCTGATATCCCAACCTAACCATTTCCTAGTTCAACCAATTCAACCACAACAATCTTCCAGATTCCGTGCCAGAAGATCTAAGCATGGATTCTCCTTTTCAGTCTATACAATAATTATGAAATGAAACATGTTAAACTACTCATTCAAGAAAACCTAGCCTACCTGGACGCCAAGCAGCTGCATTGTGCATTTCTGGCTCCGTGAAGGTGTTTCCTACCGGATGGTGAGTCCAAAATCTGTGGTTCCACATCCTTTTAGCCTAAATTTTTCCTCTCCGTAGCTCCCAAGTTTTGGAGCAGCCTAGGAGGGTTTTTGGAGTAAACCTCGTATGTTCTCCAACTGAGTAGGAGAAGTCTTTTATTAAAATTGCATTCTGAGGCTACTACCTCCCGTCGTCCCGCTATAGCAGACTGCCTTTTGCTATAGCGCTACTGCTATAGCAGAATAATTACCACTATAGCGGAGTGACATCAGCCCAGATGATTTCAAAAATCTGAAATATTCCATCACGTCTCCCTACTTAATTCAAAAATATTTTAAATCGTTCCTGAAATTTTACGATATCGTGATTTCTAAAATAATGACGGATTCAGTCGTTACAATAGATATCAATTTATCCATCGTTCATCTCCAAACGATCCCAAAAATAATGAGATGAAAAGAACTAGCTCGGACCCTCACTATCCAAAGTGACCGCGTATTTAGGAACCTACGCAAAATATCGAACCTCCTCTTATTTAGTTGGACCCGACCCAAAATGACAAAATTAGTTTCCCACTCTGATGAGGAATTCCCCTCTCCCAAGCTATCTGGAGAATTTATAATGTGTACCTTCCTAAGTACCCACGAAATCTGGGGCTTCGTAGAATTTCGGAGCGAAGAATTTGAAAAGACCCGGTAGAAACTCCTATCCCAAAAGTGACTGTCATCTGCTATAGTGGATATAATACCGCTATAGTGGTACCGTTATAGCGGAGTGCAGACCACTATAGCGGTTGACAATAATTGATATAGGGGAGAAAACGGGCTTTCACCCCATTCTCCTATATTCTTCTTCCGAAAATACTCCATTCTCTCCCGATCACCCCTCTTCTAACATCAAAAATTTTAGGTAACAATCGCCTCAACTAACTCTATTACTTCCTTGCACGAATTTAGGCATGATTATGGTAGAAAATAAGGATTTGGGGTATACATTGTAGTGGATTTTAAACCTTGAACTTAGGTTGGATTTTTGTTGAATTCCCGAAGTATGGATGCTTCCCTTACATTTACAATGCTTTCACAGCATTCTGGGCATAAGGATTATGCAACTTTTGGCCAAAAATGGGCCAAATATAGTGTGAGAGGTGAAGGGTTGTTCTTGAATAAACTTGTAATTTGGACAGAAATTAGGGGTTATAATGCCCAATTTTTTGTAGAAAATAGTAATAGGACACTTTAGAAACACTGATCTGGACTTAGATTGTAAAAAATGGAGTTTTGGGTCAAGGGGTGCCATTGTTGCACCCCTTGGAGCTCTCTGGGATGATGAATACTGCTATAGCGGTTGGGTTCCGCTATAGTGGTCCCGCTATAGCGGAGAAATATCTGCTATAACGGTTTCACCATAAAGGATGATCATCCGCTATAGCGGACTACGGTAAAACAGTAACCCCTTCAGGCCAGCACTTAGAAAAACTTTCCCCTTCGAATTTATTCCATTATGATTTATCAAGTTCTAATCCGCCTTCTTGCTATACTACAGGTTATCACACCTAATAGCTGACGAACAAATGCAAGAGTACCCCTATGCGAGATTCTCTAACAATTCTAGTCAGGAGAGGTTCATGGACATCCACCGGGTAGGCTTTTGCTATGAGGGGGGCTGTAGAATGACAGGGGGGATGGAAAAGCAGTTGCCTTCCACCGCAGACTTCGAGAGTTTAACTGGGAATCACTGATGGTGGCTCCCTCTCCCGCGCAGACAGGTTGGGTACGGGAGTTCTATGCCATACTTTCTATTGTCCGTTGGGATGATCCCAACCCCACTATCTGAATCCGAGGGGTAGATGTTTCGAGGGATTCTCAGACGATCAATGAGGTGCTAGGAGTGCCTCACGTCTCCAATGCTACCTACAAATCCAAGTCTCGACTCTAGGACATGACTTGGTTAACGGATACCTTAGTGGAAGAGGAGTGTAGGAGTCAGGTCTACTAGCCTAGTCTCGAGGGCATCACCAGCACTTACTTCTTCGCAGATGCTAGGATGTGGTTAAATTTGGTGTCCCGAAGAATCCGCCTGTTGGGCAATAAGACCGACATGAATTATTCCCAGGCCCTAGTGATTGCTTGTCCTATGTAGGGGATCATTATGAATGTGGGGGACCAGCTTATCTCGGAGTGGAAGGAATTCTACTGGGGTCATAGGAAGGTCCCCAATCTTTCAGGTTTGGTGTTGGAGTTGTGCCAGCGATTCCATGTGCCAAAGGATGACACTGATAGGGTGGTAGAGCTATATGACCCCTTCGACCCTCTCCGGCTGAAAGTGGTCTCTTCTAAGAAGAAGAGAAAGGTGGACGAAGCAGGAAGCATCCAACCGGTTGAGGATGCCGACGATGATGATGATGATGACACTCATGATCCTTCCCAGCCTCAGCCCCCGGTCATTAGCCGTCAGCTCGAGGAGAATCTGGAAACTATCAGGAGGTTCATGGAGGACAAAAATGTTGGCGGTATAGCCTCGCCCCCCTCTGCTCAGGAATTTACAGCACTCCGCAGGGAGTTAGAGGAAGAGAAAAAGAAGAGGCGCTCCCAGGACCGCATATTTGCCCGGATGTGGAAGACCGTTAAGGTCATGTTCACATGCGTCACCCCGATTCAGGATTTTCCCATACTTGAGCCCAAAGACAGGCAGGAGTTCCCTTTCCTGAGTGATGATAAAGCCTAGGACCTCCCCCCTCCCCTCTTATAAGACTATTTACTGTTTTTTGGGTTTTTCCCCCGTTTGGGGCTTGTTCTAGACAATATTTCCCTTTCCTTTTCCCCTTGGTTTTTGCACATGGATGCTAGTTTCAAAAATTATTTCCCTTATATGCATACTATGTTAGTTTTATAGCTGATTTGCTTGTTTTAAATAGCAATTTGTAGCTTAACCCTTGCGTTCTTAAGCCCCGAGGATGAAATGAAAAATAGGGGAAAGCGGGGCAGGCATTTTTCCCTGCGTCCTTCCGCTACAGCGATGGTCACTCCGCTATAGTGGTCTCACTATAGCGATGGAAAATTCCACTATAGCGGGATCACCGTAGCGGTGTAGTTCTGCTATGGCAGTCCCGACGCTAACAGTTCAGAAATCTAAAATTTCCAGCAAAGTGTACTCATCCCTCTTCCCTATTATCATTGTTCAACCCCCTTCAATTCCGCCATGGTCTTAAACAACCCCCAAGACCATTTCATAAATGCACAAATCAAAACTTAGCATCTAATTATTACCAATCATAAAAGAATTTCACAAGAAAATTAATCACAATAACATCTTCCCACTATCCTGCAGGGATAATCCCATTGTTCCCATGGTTCCCAACCAAGTTCCAACTGTCCTGAACCGAAGCTTCCCTACAATCATAAATCTTTTCCCCTCACCATCTTAACCAATGATGAACCCCCTTCCAAAATAACATGAAATTTTAACTCCACACACATAGCATTTCGTCACAAACCAATCATACCAATTCAAATTATTACTACCTTTAGACCCACAAATTCACAACAAGGCAACCAATCACATACCAACCAAGTAAGTTATACAAGCATTGTAACACACAACCATTTCAGTCTTAAGCTATAACGGAATTGAATCACATAATTTACTCCCTATTCATCTTATGGATGACCATTAGCCGATCGTCTATGTCTTACCATAGCCTCTCAGGACAGATGCTAATTGGAACCTTCCCGGTTCCAACTTCTCTTGCTTGTTTCATTGTAATTAGAGTCCAATGACATCTTGCACTTCGTTGAGATACCAATTGGATTTGGGATATACCAATTAGACTTAACCCATAGCAGCAGGTAAACAAACGCACGAAAAGGAACAAAAGAAGAGAGATGTTTCCTAGAATATTTCATAGCTTCTCGAAGATTAGATGTGGACATTAACACACCAATCCACAAGACTTTATTTGATATTTTGCTCTTGTACTGGGAGACCGGTAACTTGGGCTCTGATACCATTTGTCATGACCCAACTACCGAGCCGTGTGGGCACCTACTCTAATCCACCTAGATAGGAGAACCCTTATCACCCGATTCAATAGGTAATGCGGAAAAGAAGTAAAACCATGAAATAAGCCATTTTATACAAGAAGGTCATTTACACCATTTGAAATGATAAACCAATTACAATTTTGAAAAAAACCCTCCCTAGGACCCAGTCTAAGCCGGTACAAGAGCTACTACAAGAGTAATACAATTCAAATGAAAAGAACACAACTCCACCATAGAAGCAAGAAGTAGGAGCTGCTGGAGATTTCCATCATCTTGTACCTATGAAACAACACCAATCCTGCAACCAGACAATACCTAAAAAGGTATAGCAAGAGTAGAATCAGTACAAACACATGTACTAGTAGGCATCATCGGTTGACCCAAATCCACTCATACCATCATATAAGAAGTCAAGGGAAAATACACATTTAGACTATAATACTTCGGTCCTTTAACATCCACCTTTAACCAATCCGCTTTGACCCCAAACCTTTCTAATCCTTCCACTGCCAACTCCCCTCTCTAGCTCTACACCCGACACCTACGACTCCTCAAGTCACCTTAATCCTTAAACTTCCTAAATCACCTTACGCCTTGTCCAACCACTAAGTCTAGACTAGAACTACCACTCCATTACTCGAGTCAACCCCTATGAACAATCACCAGAAAGAACCCAGCTAACCGCCCAACTGGTCCAATTACATTTATAGTGCTACCTACAAGCGTCCAGACCCCTCAAGGATCCCTAAGACCATTTCCCAACATAACAATAATGTAAACTCATAACGACTCCAGACTCTTGGTCTTCCTCCTAGCTTGTCAATCACATGTAGCCAAATAATAACCATTGTCACACTCAATGACAACAACATATATAACCTGTTCACAGAGTTGGACCCACCAAGAATCCCCCTAACCACACCTAAGTATTCAACATACAACCCTCGGTCTACACCAAGACCAACCTCACATATAGATATAATCACAACTCAAATATATACAACTCAATTCACTCATGGAACCATCGAAAGAATACAATAATGCAATACAATAACCCGTACTAGGCGTGGTACCCGAGCCAACTAATATCAAACCTGTACCAAGCGTGGTACCTGAGCTAACCGAATGATATCCCATACCAGGCATGGTACCCAAGCCAACCAATAAGTATCATGTACCAAGCGTGGTACCCGAGCCAACTGAATATCACACCAAGTCCAATCAATCACAAACAATGAACAAAACATACTTGTAAACCAACAAGCAAACAAACAAGTTCATTTCATAAGACTGATAGCTGGACAAGTAGACATTCACAATTCATTTCCTAAGCATGCAACTCATACACTACTAAGCCATAGCAGGTGAACACATAATGCATATTAAGAATAAATAACCATCATTTACCCCTATCCCGAATACATAAACGCAACCTTGAATTTCATCAAAAGACCCATGCCCTATTTACCCCCTTACACATACTAGTAGATACACCCATTCCTGACCCTTCTTCTAGGACCGAATTACAACATGAGGAAAAACCTCCCCTAACCTTAGTAATTTTACCATTCTAGTTATTCTACCTTTTTATACCCATTCATTTTTGGAACTCTCATTCCTTTTCATAGTCACTTAATTACCCAAGCCCTTCCAATTTCCCCAAACCTTCCCGACACTTTAGTCCCTGAACCTTGTCATTGGACCAAACAATAAACACACACAACCTAAAAATATGTCAATTCGATATCCCAACCCAACCATTTCCTAGTTCAACCAATTCAACCACAACAATCCTCCAGACTCCATGCTCGAAGACCTAAGCATGGATTCTCCTTTTCAGTCGATACAATAATTATGAAATGAAACAGGTCAAACTACTCATTAAAGAAAACCTAGCCTACATGGATGCTAAGCAGATGCATAGTGTATATGGTGAGTTCGAAATCCATGGTTCCGCATCCTTTTAGCCGGAAGTCCTCCTCCCCATAGCTTCCAAGTTTTGGAGCAGCCTAGAAGGGTTTTTGGAGTAACCCTCGTATGTTCTCCAACTAAGGAGGAGAAGACTTTTATTAAAATTGCATTCTGAGGCTACTGCCTCCCGTTATCCTGCTATAGCAGACTGCCTTCCGCTATAGCGCTACTGCTATAGCAGAATAATTACCGCTATACCGGAGTAATGTCAGCCTAGATGATTTCAAAAATCAGAAATTTTCCATCACGTCACCCCACTTAATTGATAACATTTTTAAATCATTTTTGAAATTTTATGATATCATGATTTCTAAAATAACGATGGATCTGATCATTACAGTTCATAGAGTTTTGGGGGAATTTTGAGGGATGATTCCAAGCTTTGTTAGTTGGTTGTTGTTGTTAGTGCTGGTGTAACCGCTCATATGGTGCTTGGGTTGCACATGTGGAGCCACACCAATAATCAAGGGGTCGTTCCTGCGATCAAGGAGTCCCGCCTGCAGAGCCGGGTTAGGTAGTGGTTGTCTTCTCCTGCAGAGACTCATCCGCATAGGCGAAGCCACAGCTGTGATATTTTGCCATGCCTGTGAGCTCACTCCTGTGGGATGATATTCTCTCTGATGAAGAGCTACGTTATAAGGGACTTTTGTTGTTGTTGAAGATTCACCGCACCTTTGGTGTTGCACCTGCGACCAAACCCCTATAGGTGAAGAATCGCTAGGTATTAGGCACTGGGTCTTTCCCTTTTCATTCCATTTCTCCCAATCTCTATTTTTGGAGCTTAGAAACTCGATTTTGAGAGATTCAAAATGTGATTTTCAAGATTTCTTCCTTGGGTGTGATTCTTACCCTACTTTTACACATTTTTCAATGATTATTTCATGATTTTATCTTCAAATCTTAGTTTTTAACTTGGAAATTTAGGGGGTTGGGTAAGGTAAAAGATTGATAAATTGATGATTTCAAAGTCGATTTTGACTCCATTTTCAATGAAATTTCATATTGAACTCCTTAAGTTATGGGTAAATAGATTTTCAATTAAATTTCAGTTTTTCTCTTGTTTCACGATAAAATGACCATGAGTAGCACCCACACTAACCCCCTAGTGGGTGAACACTGTATTACAAACTAATCCATTTAATAATTTAAGGCAATTCAAATACGAAATAAAAGCTTATCAATATCAACTAAATCAATAATGCGAAAGACTAACTATTACATCCCCAAGATTCAAAAGTCATCGTGCAATGGATGCTAACTAAATAGTGTCTAAAAGTAGTCCAAGAACAACTAATAAATTAACATTGTTCAAAGAAATATACATATGTCACTAAGAAGATCTGCGACATCCTAAATAAGAGTATCTCACCCTCGAATCGGTCAATCAACTATGCTAGATACAAGATCGCGTTGAAGTCTTTGGAAAATTATTTGCACTCAAAAAGAAGTGCAGGAGTAGCATCACTACAAATATTATGTACTGGTAGGTATCATAGTCCAACTAAAATTAGTAACAAGTATATTTCATAAATCAAATAAAATAAGTAGACCAGTACAACAGCACATAATGAAGAGCTCAGATAGTCAAGTAGTCACAATAGTCAATTAGTCACAATAGTCAAGTAGTCACAATAGCCAAGTAAATAATTCAAATCCAGACCTATCAATATCAAACAACACTAGACATATAAGTCATCAAAAAAATCATACATAATAGTCATCACAAACTCTGCAAATATAGTGCAATAATACCACAACCATGGAAGTATATCCATATTGATTTACAACTATATAGCTTTTGTATCTCATCAGTCACACTCATTGATTTGCACGTGCTAAAGGGTCTTTAATCTTTCCCAACTAGTCATTTATCTTAATACACATATGTACACACATGCTAAAGGACTTATTTTTGCCCAACTAGTTATGACCTGCAGGGGATGGCTAGGGTCCATGTACTACTCATACAAGTGCTCGTCCATAAGATCTCATCGGAATTGAGCCACTCATATAATTACTTATCTGTAATCTCCCTTCAAACTCGAGCCACTCATCTCAAAAGAATGGTATGTATACTCTTTATTCCTTTCAACATATATTAATATGTTCTTTATTCAGTTATCTCACAAGATAATAAAAGCAGATGCACAATGAATATCACAAGTGTACATCACAATCACAAGTCATTTAAAGACATACCTCAATAATTAAACAGCTTATTCATACAAGGAGTGTCAAGCCAACAAATGTCAATAAGAGACTATGTCCGAAGATCAATCAAACATGCTTCATCAATTTATAACTGTAATGACCGAGTTCCTCATTACGGGTAAACTTTTTGTGCCAAGTTTTGAGTCAGAAAACTTTTGAGTTTGGGAGTTGAAAATTCTAGGCTAGGCTAGTCTCGGTCGATTTTGGAGCGAGGTGTGGTCTAGGGAAATCCGGGTAAGGATTGGGTAAAGTTTCTTGATTTGATCTAGTTTTCCAATTATCTAAGATATAAAGGAGTCTGGAGGACTTTTTGGAATCGAATTCGGGTAAGTAGAACTCCCGGTATCGTGGTTGATGTGAAGGGGTTGTTCCAGAATGTCAGAAAAATGAGTGTATTGTAAAATGGACCCTTTTGAGAGTATTTATGACTTTTTGTCCCATTTCAACTGCCGTAGAAGTTGACACACCACCATAGCAACCTCTGCTATAGCGAAGAAATTACCGTTATAGTGAAAGTCAACGTCGATCAGCCTCTGCCATAGAGGTGGACTTTGCTACGGCAGTACCGCTATAGTGGATCGGACCGCTATAGCAGAGCGTGATGAGATTTAATGCAGAAACTTCCCCAAAAATAGTCATTTTCTTCAACACATTTTGGGAGAAGGGCAAGGCGATTTTGGGCAATTTTCATCAGTTTTCCACCATTTTTCATCCTAAAGGTAAGAATTCTACTCCTCAAACTCCGTACTACTTTTCCTAAGCTATAGAATTGATAGGGTAAGACTTGGGGAAAGGGTTGGAATGACCTAGGATGGTAGAATCTGGGGGGAAAAGAGGGATTGTAAGGTGTAGAAGTTCTTGGGTGTTGTTAATTTCACTAGATTATGATCATGTGACCTTAATTCTCTAAATGTATCCATGAAAAATGGTAGAAATAGGTGAATTAATTGTGGGAAATCCCAGGAGAGGGGTGGAATGATCATGGTTGGCCTGGGGTTTGGGATTTTGCATAATCCGAGTAATTAGTAGGCCATAAAGATTGATTTTTGGATATTGTGTGTTGTTTTAGACCAAGCACCGGCAAGAACTTCGGAAAATAGGAAAGATCTGGTTGAGTAGAGCTTGGAATATTTTGAGGTAGGTGATGGCTATTGATTTCTAATATGCATTATGTGTTCACGTACAATTTCACAGTAGTGTACGAGTTGCATATTTATGAAATGAATTGTGAATGTCTAGTTGTCTGGTAATCGATTGAGCTACCTTGGTCTCTTTCATTTCAGTTATAGCCCACTTGTTTCAGGCTTAGACTCTTGTTTATTTTAGGGTTGCATCCCCGCATTCTAGACTTTTGGTAGTGTTTTGGTACGATGACTTTCAGGTCCTAGGGAGGGATTTTCCACCGGTTATTTTTAATAGTATTAAGATTGTTATTAAATTGCTTGTTTATTTTCTTGCACACTGGTTTTGAGCTATTAGAACGGTTAAGTTCGGGGTCGTTCATAGTTCGCACACCCAAGGGTAGGGTGGGTGCCACTCACGGCAGTATGGGTTATGACAAAGATGATATCAGAGCCCTAGGTTCATTGATCTCCTCGTAACAAAATAGGTCTAGTAGAGTCTTGCGGAACAGTGCAGAGACATTCGTACTTTTCTTTGAAAGTCTATAGGACTTTAGGAAAACTATCTCTTTTTTCTTCCTTCGTGCTATAACTTGATTCCAATTGGTATCTAGTGATATAAATTGGTAGCTGACTTCTTTCATTCTTCTGTCTGCAGATGGTTAACAAAAGGAACAATGGAGAAAGACCAGCGGTCCCAGCAGCAGGCCCAGCTATCAGAGGTAGAAGAAGGGGCAGGGGCAAGGGCCGAGGTAGAGTAACTCCCGCCAGGGGAGGATCTCAAGCAGCTGCAGGAGCACGTGAGGTGACCTCTCCCCCACCCTAGGATCAGGTTGAAGAGGAATTCGAGGTCGTTGTTGATGAGGGTGTAGAGCAAGCGAAGGTATCACTGGTTGGAGGTGCAGGACTTCCCCCTATCACACCCGAAGCATTTTAGCAAGTGTAGTCCTTCCTAAGTGGGATGGTTGGTGCTGGAGCCAACCCCATGGGTATTGCAGATCAGGTTCTGGGTACTCAGCCAGAGGTTACTACAACTCCTAGAATGGATGCAACGTCGGGCCCAGACGACTTCTTCTGACCAATGCTGGGTTCAGTTATGACAGGGAAGGAACATGAGATGTTGACTAAATTTCTGAAGCTGAAACCTCCTACGTTTCAGGGCACTGAAAAAAAAGATGCTTATGAGTTTATATTGGACTGTTATGAGAGGCTACACAAGTTGGGCATTGTGCAATAGCATGGGGTTGAGTATGTCACTTTTCAGTTGCAGAGTGATGTTAAGCAGTGGTGGAGGTCTCATGTGGAATGTCAGTCATCTGTTTTTCCCCCACTAATTTGGGAGCAGTTCCACGCTCTCTTCTTAGAGAAGTATGTGCCTCATACTTTGAGAGATCGCAAAAAGGATGAGTTTCTGGCTCTGGAATAGGGTAACATATTGGTCTCTGCTTATGAGGTGAAGTTTCATGCCTTGTCTCGTTTTGCTACGCAGTTGTTGGGGTCTGAGGAGGAGAGGATCCGACTGTTTGTGAAGGGCTTGAACACCGATTTGCAAGTATTATCTGTGCACATGACTTCAGTAGAGAAGGGCTTCAATGAGGTAACGGATTATGTTAAGAAGTTAGAAGGGGTCAAGCAAATGGGGCAGGCTAAAGTGTTAGCCAAGTAGCCCCGAAATGATGGAAACTTATGTGGCTCGTACTCCAGGGGCTATAATCAGCAGGTATACTCAGCCCGTCCTATTCGGTCAGCTCTGCCAGCTTCTACAGGTGGTCGTTCGGGAGTTAATCAGCAGTTTTTAGCTTCTAGAGTCCAGGGAGCATCTTACACATCAGCCAGCAGGCCTGCACTTGATCGTGGTTGTTTTCATTGTGGTGATCTGGGCCACTTTAAGAAGGAGTGCCCTCACAGGCAGACTGGTAATCAGGTTCAGCAGTAATCTAAGGTCGTGGTCCTGGTAGGTCGAGGTGGTTATGCTAGAGATCATCCACAGGGTGGGCGAGGTAACTTTCAGGGAAGCCGGGGAGAGAGAGGGAACAGCACGAGCAAGGGTGTAGCGCAGCCATCCAAGGAAGTAGCTCAGATTGATGACCAGGCTCTGTGTTATGCGTTTCCAGGAAGTTCTGAAGCGGAGGCATCAGACGTAGTGATCACAGGTACAATTCTGGTCTGTGATAGGATGGCTTCGGTACTTTTTGACCCAGGTTCTACCTACTCTTATGTGTCTGTGAGTTTTGCTTTGGGTTTGGACTTGATTTGTGATATCCTTGATTCCCCTATCCATGTTTCCCCCCCGGTTAGAGAGTCTGTGGTTGTGACTCATATTTACCGTGCTTGTTTTGTAATATTTGTGGGGTTGCATACTTGGGTAGACTTGGTAATTCTGGATATGATAGACTTTGACGTCATTTTGGGCATGACCTGGTTATCCCCTTATCATGATGTATTAAATTATAACACTAAGACTGTGGCTCTAGAAATTCTGGGTAAGGATGGTTCGTGACTAGTACAAGTGATTAATTAAAGTCTAACTCCACATAAATCATAACCTACCTAAATCGAAGAACTTGATCAACAAGCTAATTCATAAGAGTCTTTCCTTTCCTCAATGCTTCAGAATGCTTGAAGTCTAAAATAATCAAATATAAGAGTATTCAATCATCTACTCTTTAAATATAAGTTTTGGAAATTCAAACTGACTAAATTCTACCCTATTCAATGTCTAATTCATTATCCAAAGGTCAATAAATCATAAACTAGTTCCACAATGTTCACATTATCTCAATTCATGGAGTTTCTACTCTCTTCACCCCTTTAAAGCAGTTTTTATACTAAAGGTCCCATTTTTATCAAACTCAAGGTTCTCAATTACCATAATTCATATTCAAAAATATCAATTTCATGTTATAAAGTGTTAATTTATAACTTAGAAGCATACTAGATGATCATTACTCTACCCATAGTTTTTCCCCCTTTTATATGAACCTAGAATTCTGACCCACAATTTCACCATTACAATCCTTCCTAACAATTCTATGATGTTAGAGGATAACTAGACAGAATGTTTGATGGAATAAACATACCTCGAAGAGAAAATCACTCTAGCCTTGGGAAAATTGCCTCTCTATAGTTCTAGAATGAATTCTTAGAAATTATAAGATGAGACTCGAAATAAGTGACTTATAGCAGGTATTCTGCCTTTCGTCATTCGTCGCAGAGAATGATTCTTTGCTACAGTGGTTCCATTATGACGAATAAGGACTCGTTATAGCGAGTCTTGATAATTTACCTAATCTCACTATGGCGGCACTCTGGACACTATGACAGTCTCGCTGCAGCAGAAATTCCACCGTTGCAATGGTGCCTTGACCAAAAGCTTGAGAAGATTGAACAAAATTCCTCTTTCACAAAACAAATGTCATTCTTAATACATCACAAAACAAATTCAATGTGACAATCACTATAAATACATGTTACGAACTCACTCGTAGTCTTAGAATTCTCTACGGAGGTCTAGGTCACCCCCTAAGAGGATACAACGAAACAAAATACAACACATTTAAAAAAAGGAAAGTCAACTGCCACCTTCTTAAAGCGCCTGCCCGACTTTCAGGTCACTTGCGGGCCCATATTACCTGCCTAACCCTTCGCTCCGAGGGACCGTAGATCGGAAAACGCCTTCTAAACCACCCCATTCATCCAAAAGAGAAGGGAAGGGGCCTATGTATTTGCATGACCCCTGCAGATTTAAGAGTTTTAAGTTTTAAACAATCCTACCTTTGAGATTTTATTAGCTCAACTCACTAAGAAAACTCTAACAGGGTACTATGGTCCTAACCATCCCATAACGACTGGAAAAGTTGTTACATCTTGGAGGCTCAGGGTTGACCTTTTTGGACTCAAAATAGAAGTGCAGTAGTATGGGTATTTATAGACTTGTATTTATTTTTAGAACTCATTCTTGATAGATTAAGAGCATTTCAAAGTCATTCTAAAGGAAAAGGCTAGTTCGTGACTGTTGGTGGCTTGCGATTTGGCTTCGAGGTAGGTTATGGCTTAACTTTCTCTAAACTTTACTTGGGTGAAAATTTATCATGTAAAACATTCTATGGAATTGGTGATTTAGCGATTAAAGTAGCATATGAGATGGATTATTATTGAGATGCTCAAATTAGGGCTTGTGTCATGTTAGGGAATCGTGATTCAGATTTTTGGCTTGATATTGAGGTTTGGAGCCTGTATTTATGAGTTGATTGATATCTTGAGATTTCATGCTTACATATTGTATTTGATTCATCTTATCATCTTGATTATGCATATTCATTCATCTCATGGATCATAGGATTGTACCATTAAAAATACTGATTTTTGAAAGAAAATGAAACATCTTTTATTATTTTAGTCCGATGCACATTTTGGATGGTGAGATATGATACCTATATTAATTTAGTCTAATGCGTATTTTGAACGGTGACATATAATACTTGTTATTGATTTTATCGAGGAATATCCTGGATAGAATATATGAACCTCACGAATCTTCCATGGGTCCTATCTCTTAGCAAAGACTAAGGAGGGGGTGTATATCGGTAGGCATTGGCCATTACATTTTATTACATATCATTGAATCATTCTTTAATTATTATAGTGTTTTAAAGTGATATTTTGTGACTATTGATATTGAAATGCTGGAACTTTTCTGCGTGCAGGGCTATTTATTATTTGTTACTTGCTATAGTTTCTACATGGGCTTAGTCATCCTATGATGTCTACTGAGTACTAGTGGTTGTACTCACCTTTATTTTATGTATCCTTCTGATACAGATCCTAGTATGAGTTATCACCACGGTCCTTGATCGTATGGATTTTTCATCTTCGAAGCTGTGTGAGCTCCTATTTTCATAGTCTATTCCGACTTCCTCTATCCTTTATTTCTATCTTCTTTATTTCTTAGACAGTTTTTTGTATTTTCAATAGTGACATCCTGCATTAGAGTCGCTCCTGTACTTGTGATAACTGAGTCTTGGAATTTGAGTTGTATTATTCTATTCTTATACGAGGTCGATTTTGAGTCATTATTACTATCATTGATTGATTGTCATAATATTTTACTTTTGGCGTTGCTTTGAGTTGATTGTGTTTGTTGGATCGGGCTTACCTACTATGATTGGGAAGGGGTGGCTGTCATCACAACCCTTGTAATTTTTAGATCGTGACACAGTTTTATTCAAAAAATAATAAAAATAAAGCAGATAGTCATTACATGTATATAAGATATAATAAGAATTATACACTTAAAATTTTATTATTCTGTAATCTTTAAAAACTTTTCACTTCACTAAAAATAAAGGAGTTGTAACAAAATATTTTTTAACAGATTTGGCCCAAAAAATAACTGTTCAAATAAATAGTCACTATATCTAAACAAGAAATAAAAAAAGAAGTACACTCTTGTAACTCTATTATTTTAATTATATCTTTTTTTTATTTGACTAAAAATAATAAAACTCTAAGTTTTTTTTCAATTGATTTTAGCCTGATAAGAAAATAAATAGTTGAAAAAATAATCATTGCATCTAAAGAAAAAATATACATTTGGTACTGCATTAATTATTTTTCATAAAACTAACTTTATATGGCTAAAATAATGGAGTTCAAGCAAACAAAAAAAACAGATTAGCTTTAAAAAAATATACAAGTAAAATAAATAGTGAGAGTAAGTAATCGTTGCATTAAAAAAATAAAATTGAAAACACAAAATTGGATAAATTTGCATTACATATTAAGTTGAAACAAGAAGAAATACACAATTGAATAAATAAAGAATAGTATATGACTATCTTACTCTGGATATATAAGGTTAAAGCTACTTGTCTTGAATTTTTATGTTAAAATTCATCTTGATGTGATGGGTCTAGTGAACACCATCAAATATAAAAGTCAGGCATCAAATCAAGACCTTACTAAAGTAATGATATCCATCTGTCACCTTGATGTCACAACTCAATTGGTCATAGTGACACCCACACTAATCATCTAGTGGGAGAACCATCTAACTCAAACCTTAACCCCTTCAATTAGCTATTTTTAGATAGTATAATAATAAAATCAACTTTAACAATAATAATCATCAAAAACTGACAATAATGTAAGTGCAAAAATAATCAACTAACTGTTACAATCTCCAAGACCGAAAAATTATCATACAAGAACTCTAAATTCAAAACCATGTCTAAGATATCCAAAACTAACAAAATAAGGGAAAGTTTCATTGTCCAAAAGCAGGACAAGAACAACTGTGAAGATCGATAGTAGTCGAAAATACAAGTAGCTCACCCTCGGATCGAATCAACTGATACCGCTAGAGATGAGGTCGCATATGAGCCTCTGAAATATTATATGCACTCAATAAAAGAAGAGTATAGGGTACTATCAATACAAACCACCATGTACTAGTAAGCATCATCCATTGACCTAACTTAATAAAAAGTATAATTTGTAAATCAAATAACAGGTAGACAAGAGTTCAACACATAGCAAGTAGTGTACTCAGCAAAGCAATCGCTTCAAATCAAGACAAACAATGTTGGTAAACAAATCATATAAGCCCCAAGATATTATCATAACAATCAAGAACTCATAATCTCAATAATTGCATCACATCATGGATCTATATCCACCTCACTCTCACATTTGCTTTTCTTTTACTTCATTATTATCACAACATATCATACTAAATCACACCTCAAATACTAAGTTGTAAGCATATGCTAAAGAGTCGTATTTCTGCCCAACTAGTCATGACCTGCAGGTGACGCACCAGGGTCCATGTACCATACTGGTGTGGTACCCAATCCATAAAAGTAATATCAATATCGTATTGGCATGGTACCCAATCCATAAAAGTAATATCAATTCGATTTTCACTTTTTCTATCTCTCGGATATGTCTCAAGTGTTCTTAATTTTACAAGTACACTTCCCACTCAAATATCAAATTCAATAATTCAACACTCGATAACTTATTCATTCAAACATGGATAGTTAACAATCATCAACCACAAGTATGTCTGAAGACAAATCAACATGCCATTTAATTTAGAAGTACACAAGCAATTAATTCAAGTTTAAACTCCAATTAAATCATAACCTACCTCGACCGAAGAATCCAAATTCAAGCTAATTCGCAAGAGCTTTGCCATTTCTCAATGCCTCAGATTGTTCACGATCTAAAGTAAATAAATACAAGAGTAATTAATCACTTACTCTTTAATTCTAAGTCTTGGGGATTCAACCCTACTAGTTTACTCTTATTCGTAGCCCAAAATCTTAGCCAAGGATTTTTTAACCATCACTTTTCCCTTAATTCTCATAATTTACGTTCAAGAGTAAATATTCTACTCTAGGAAGTGTTAATTAAAAACCTAGGATCAATTCTAGATGAATTTACATCTACTCACAGGCTCTTTCCCCACTTTTCATGAATTTAGGGCTCTAACTCAAGAATTTCACCATTAATCCCCATTCTAACGATTCTACAATCGAAATGAATTACTAGATGATAAGAGGAATGAATTAACTTACCTCAATGGAGAAAATCGCCCTAGTTTAGTAGGAAATTGCCTTGCAATAATTTTAGAATGAACCCTTTGAGTTTATGAAATAAAACTCGGACAAAAAATGACTTAAGCAGACATTTTTGTCTCCTGTCTTTATTATAGCAGTCATTTTCTCGTTGTGGCAAGATTTGGCTCGCTATATATGGCGAGCTCTGGCAAATTTGGCCAGTCTCGCTGTGGTGGGATTATGACCGGTACAACAATCTTGCCACGGCGGGATTGCATTCGCCGCAGCGGTCTGTAAAGCAGAAACTCGGGAATTCAGCTTAAATGCTCTATTTTACAACACATCTTTCAACTTAAGACATCACGAAACTACCCCATTGTGGCAACCTCTATAACCAAAGTTCTATGAAAGTCCTGAAACTTCCTATTGGAAACTATACCACTTGACCAACCTATAACGAACATAACACCACCAAACACTACACCATGATTTACAAGTCACCACTTAAGCACACATCACCATATTTTCGTCAGGAACCACCCTACTTTGAAATTTTATCAACTCTTTTTCTAGGGAAAAAAGCTAGCAGGGTACTTATACCCTAAACAACATTATAACGACGGAATGGATCGTTACACTTGATGGGGGTTTAAAAATGAAACATTGTACTGTTAAGGATCCTCTTGTGTTGTGAAATGATTTGAAAGATAAATATGGCCATCTGAAGATGGTTGTCTTTCCACAAACACGTTTTGCTTGGATCCATTTAAGGTTACAAGATTTTAAATTTATTTGTGAATATAGTTCTTCAATGTTTAGAATTACTTCTCAACTGGAATTATGTGATGAAAATATCATTGGTTCTGATATGCTAGAGAAAACTTTTACCATTTATCATGCTTCGAACGTGCTCTTGCAATATCAATATCGAAAGATAGGGTTCAAAAAGTATTCTGAACTAATTTCAAAAGGTATAAATTTACACATCTTTATAAATTTATGTGTACTTGAAATTTATAATTGCAAGCAGTTATTTATAGAAGGATCATGGAGATATATGATTATTAATATAGTCTTAGGATATTATGATATCATATTTATGAACTATGATTTGCTCATTTATTAATAATATTATATAAGAATTGAAAAACGTTTAATAGTTTTCACGTGCAATTTTCATATTTATGGAAAAAAAAAATATAACTATCAAATTTCAGTCCAAAAAAAACTTTATCTTTGCATCAAATAGTAATTTCATATCATTATTTGATATTACATATCTAAACAGTCCTAACTAAAAGGTAAAGGGTAACAAATAAACTACCGAATAGTCTAAAAGAAGAAAGGAAAAAAATAGACGATGAAGAAAGAAGTCCATAGCGTGACACAACTTAAAAGAAGTACAAGGCGTGGCAGTAACTAATTGGCTAAAATACGAATAAACACGCAAAGGAGTCGGTCGTTCCTGCCGTATTAAGCATGACTTTAATTAAACAAAAAGGAAAAAAAGTTCCCAAAAGAAGGAAGCAGCGATTTTGCCGTTGTAATAAACGCCGGAAGATGTACAAGAAGATAATGTAATCCCGCCCCTACCAAATCCCAGCCTTCACTCACTTGCTCTCATAATACTTTAACAGTTACGCTTTACCTCGTTTGACCCCCAACTCTCTCGACGACTGTTACAAGGTACCATTGAATCTTCATTTTCAAGACAAAATTCTCTTTTGACTTCACTTTTATTGCTGAAATTTGATTGATTTTCTTTTGTTGTTGGCGGTGTTATAGTTTTGCAGATAAGATGGCGGAAGGAGGAAATCCGTCGAGGTATGTGAAGTTGACAAAAGATCAAGCGCCTCGCGAGGACATTAAGCCTGGCGAGCTTAATCAGCCTATTGATGTCCCTCAGGTTTTCTTCTCTTTGAATTTTTCAAAATCCTGTTGCCGGTTAGTGTTTTCTAGTCGTACATTTCTGACTTAGGTGAAGCAAATAGGGTTAGATCAAAGTGATTAGCAGTACTCCGTGTGTGAAAATATTTCATAGATCTTTCTTCATGGCTACTAACCGAAAACTCAGTATGTTTGATCACTGATCTGGTAATATGATCCTGTGGTTGCATTTGCTTGTAAGTTCGCTACAACCAACAGGCACAAGTATGGGATAAACCTGGGCACCAAGGTTGGAGCATATAGGCTCATACTAAATGTCCTAACTGCGAACGTTGCTTGTAATTCTATCCAACTTGAACTGATACGACCAGATCTGCAGTTTAGAGAAATGGCAACGGAACGACTTTCAACATTTGGCTCATTATAATAATGAAGGATTTCTTCGCGGATGTTTTGAACTATTTATAGGCACCAAAGTTTTCGAATTACCTGTAATAACTCGATTAGAGCTATATTTCTTGTTTAATTGTAGTATTTAGACCAATTCAATTGTAGCACTAAGAACAAACATTTAAATTGGTATTCCTGGTCTCCAATGTTGTTAGTGTCATTTTTCCAATATATCAAATTGTGTGCTTAGAAAGATCAAAGCGACTTACAACTTTGATAGGATTTTTGGTGTCAACAGGACCAGGATTTGGTACATGTTTGATCCATTATTGATGCTTTTCTCATTTCAGCTTAATTCCAATGAGAAGTAGTAGGGGGAAAGCTTATTTGTTTGGTTAAAGAGGCCGAAGTGTCTATTCCTTCCATGAGCAAGTGATTTTAAGCATTAACAGGCAGCTGGCTTCTCCCACTTCATCTATCTTTAGTATTATGTTTCCATCAATCAAAACGCATCAGTATAATCCTTACACTGGGAATTCTATTTGAGTCTATCTAATCCTCAGCTCGTCAGTTTAATGTGTATGTACCTATACAAGGAATAAGTAAAGGGACACTGTGTTTTATGTTCGCACAGTCAGATTGTGATAGGTTGTAGCCATAGGTTCCAGCTAAGCCGAAGCCTACAGTACATTGGTCGAGCAAGACATTTATTTTGCTCAACACAAATTCTGATTTTTCCATTCAAGCTATGATGATGATATAACACATTTCTAACATGTTAATCTTGTAATCTTGAGTTTGAGCTCTCGTTTTTCTTTAAAACTAAAAATATAAGAACTTAACTTTGACAAATATATCTGGTTGTTATTAAGGGAGCTCAATTAATTTACCTGTAATGTTACAAATGGTAATAAGTCACGGGGGGGGAAGTAATTTAATTCTGAAAAAAAAAGCCAATGGTGATTTTAGGGCAGAGGCGGATCCAGGATTTTAAAGCTCCGGGTGCCACGCTGTATTGAACAGTAACGTATGTAGCACAATATTCACAGAGGAAGAAGTATTTAATATTTATTAGCAAACTTTTGCTCAAAATATAGCCTTGTATCGTTGGTTTATAGAAGGCTTTAGATAGGAGAGGTCCTGGGTTCTATTCTACTTATCAACAATTTTTTTTAATATGCGCTAAAAAGGATGTCCATATAATAAGAAAGTTTCAAGAAAAAGAATCCAACAGGACTCGAACTTGCGTCCGGTGGGGGTGTTATTTTGAGCTTTAACCACTGGTGGGTGCCACGGTTCAAAATTTATATATTTTCTTATATACAGATATACATATATATACATAATTTCAACCGAGATGACGGGGTGCCGTGGCACCCCCTCCACTCTAGATAGATCCGCCCCTGTTTTAGGGGGTAGATGCAATATAACGTTTTAAGCAGTGATCATACATGTTGCCTTTGAATATGTTACTACAATCCATATGTATGGTTTACCTTGTTGGTAATTGGTACAGAAGGAAATTTAGTTAATGGTGAGAAAAGGCCTCTTGCAATCTTTCTTCGGGGTTATTTTTCTTATCTTTAGCATCTTCATATGCGTTTGCTATTTGTTATTTGAGCCCTTTTCCTAGCGTTGAAAGATGAGAATAATTGTGCCAGGGGTGTAAAATTCATAAATATTACTATATAATAAAGATTGACCGGTCAATCTTGGATTTTCAGCTTCTGTGGTAAGCGTCATAATTATCTGAGCTGTTTAACTATCCAAACTAATGCAGTAGCTAATGCACATTGAAAAATGGTGCAAATCAGATTGCCAGAAGTAGTGCAGTAGAATTCAAATTTAAGTCGTAAAGTTGCTTCAAATCTCTTCGTGTTGGTTAATATCTTATGGCTTGTTGTTAGTGAGTCTTGGTTGTTTTCTGTTCAAATTTAGTTCTCTAGTTTTACATAACTTTCCATGAAAGTTTTGGCAGTATGTGCTGGCAGCTTCCAGCTGGATGGTTAAATTATGCCGGAAGCTCCTGTAATAGTTTCCAGGTGGCAGAAGTAGCTCAATATCCATTTCAATTTTCGTTATAAATGTGCCACCCCCTCCCAACCCCCCAATATCTAATCTTATATTACATTGATGTTACCAGCTTTCTTCCTGTTCTTCTACTCTCTTTCTTCTTCTCATCTTCTCTTGTCTCTAATAAAATATTTCTGCTACTCTCCTCTCTGCTGCTGCAGTTACTGGTCTTGCCACTGTTCTTTTATCTCATAGCCCGTATCAAGCTAAACCATTTCCTACTGCTTCCACCATTTTTTTATTTGTCCCAAAGAAAGAAAGAGGGAGGGAGGGAGAGAGGGAGACTCTTCAACTATTTTTTTCTTCAGAGATTTTCGAATTTTAACCCATCAAAGTTGTCTTATGCTTAGTGCGACACCAAAACTTGTTGCCATAGCATAACTTTATTTATTACTCAATTTTCCGCAATTGTATCAGAACGGAATTCAAACTAGAGATTAATGTTGTAGAAAGCTATTGCTTCGGCGTTTAAGGCGCTTTGTAGATGAAGCCATTTAAGCGATGAAGCGATACAAAGCGAGGACTTATCGCTTCATAAATGTATGCGCTTCAAATAATAACACGCAATGTGATCTCGACGAGAAGCGTTTGCTTCTTGAATCTAGGAGTTGTATTAATATCCAAAAAAGGCAGCCCGGTGTACAAGGGTCCGGGGAAGGGTCGCCCCCCGAGGGGTGTGATGTAGATTGCCTACCCTAATGTAAGCATTAGTGGCTGCTTCCACGGCTTGAACCCGTGACCCATAGGTCACACAGTTGGTTAATATTAGTGTTATTGTATATTGAATACCAAAAGATGTTGAAAAATTTCTGCTCAAGAACTTTTTTACCAAAATTAATTACTCCCTCCGTTCCAATTTGGTCTTACCTTCCCTTTTGAGTCCATTTAAAAAAGAATGCCTCTTTTCTATTTTGGCAACTCTTCAATTCTAACTTTCCACATGGCATGTTTAAGACCATAAGATTGAAGGACGTTTTGGTAAATTCTACATATCTTTAGTTTTAGACCACAAGATTCAAAAATCTTTATTACTTTCTTAAACTTCGTATCAAGTCAAAACCAGATAAACATCTGGAAACTAAGGGAGTATTTTATTGCAGCTTGATCAATAGTACTGAATTAATATATATGGTTGGTACTTTATAATTTTGTGCATTGTGCTATTTACTTCTCTCTTTTCACTTCAAGTCCCAAGGACCTTGTCACTCTTTTGCGCCTTATGCCTTAGCAGCACTGCTATATATTTTGACTTAGTTGCTATTGTATCTTTAAGTAAAACTTTTTTTGATAAAGTAAGGTACTTTTTAATATATTGTACCCAAGGAGGTACGACGTAAGCACAAAAGGGAGCATCAAGTTTATCTTTATAGTTAGAGCATCATAGCTTCCAAGAAATCCATCAGAAGGCTGGGTTGTCCAGCGTATTGTGTCTACACCATGAATACACGGAGTGTAGATATCTATACTTTACAAAAGAAGAATGTCGCATCATTTCCTCGTATTGTCTGTTCTTCCTTCTCCAACCATATAGTCCACATGATTGATAATGGATTTGTTCGAAGTTTGCTTCTGTCCTTCTCAATCCTTTCTCCCGGCCAGTAAAGATAGTAGACTTCTCACATCTTGGGGCATCATCTAAAAACTCCAAAAATATTCAAGAAGAAAGACCAAATCTGCCATTGAATTTGCAACGGAGGAGGAGATGGTTGCTGGTTTCCAATGAATCTCCACACAAAAGTTACCTAGTGCAAAATGAGTAAGCTCATCTCAATAATGCTACTTGGGTTTTACTAGCCAAGGCCTCTTTTGCTGCTAGCCATCCAAAGCAAGCTGCTTTGGTCACTGCCTTTGTTTTCCATAGAATGCTCCAAGGTCAGTTGATCTCCCAGCTCCTTGATTTGCAGCAGAGTAGTAGCTTTTTACTGAATAGCATCCATTTTGCCGACTAAAACAAAACTGAGAATCCATCTTGTTAACATCAGGAGAGATACGCCTCAAAAAATTCAATAGTTGAGTTAATTTCATCCAATATCCAATCATTTAAATCCCTTCTAAAATGTAACTGCCATTTTGGCAGTAAATTGAAATTGCACGGTAGATATGTACGGTCATAAGATGCATATATTGGAAAGTTGTATCGGACTATATTGTGGAATATGCATCATGCACAGGAGGATACTTGCTGCTAAGCTATAGACAGTTATTCTGCATAAGGAAGCATTCGGACAAATTTCTTTGTAGTTTTGCTAAAATATTGCAAATTGGCTGGGTTAGCTGATTTTAGTGAAATATTGACTTGACTATATTGGCTCCTTTAACTTCTCCATCAAATAATTGGTGTTACTTGTACTGTTGTTTGGTCTTCCTTTATCTTGCTTTCTATTGCAAATGTCATGTGTCATCCACTTCATTGGGCAGTTAACTGGTCGGAAGTGCCATGAGTGTGGACAAGCTTTGCCTGAGAGTTTTGAGCCTCCTGCAGACGAGCCTTGGACAACTGGGATTTTTGGATGTGCAGAGGACAAAGATAGTTGTAAGTTCTTTTTTCTATTTAGCGTTGCCCTATAAATAATTGGCAGTCTTCTCAGGCGCTGTTATTATCTACTTGTTGCACTGTTCCGGAGACTTGAAATGGGCATTGGGACAGATGATGAATGGCATCTGAAACTGCCATTATGTCATGTAACTTTGGAAGTGTTAATCTTCGTATTCTTCCAATTTAACCCAATTTTTCTGCAATATATATTTGCATCTATTCGTTTATAAGTGTTTTATAGTGCATTTTTTAAGTTGGAGTATTTCTTTTTGTGAGCAACAACTATGTTGCTCGGACTCTCCAAATATGGTGCCGCACCGGTGTTTGATTCTCCAAAAATGCACTGCTTTTGGAGGACCTGACCCTCACCCATCGACATTTTTTAAGAGTCCGAGCAACATAAAGCAACAGTTGATGCTTGTCTGCTACAGAAAACCGTGAAGACTCATGATTCACAATATCTAAAACAACTAGTATTCTTTGCCTTGATTCATCATCTGTAGTTCCAGTACACTTTCATGTGCTGCTTTTCTATTGTTAACCAAAATAAAGGTGGTTTTCTAAATCACCCAAGGGTGTGTTCTAGTGGTCAATCGAGTGGTGGGTGAAAACCTTGGAGACCAGGTTCCAATCCCGAAAGGGCAGCCCGGTGCATAAAGCAACCGGCGTTCACGGATGTCCAACCTAGCATAGACAAAAAATGCTTGGGTGATTTTTTTTCTTCGTGGTGGATAGAGTTATTACCTCGTACTTGGTGTTGGTGGGAGGTAGCAGGTACCCGGTGGAATATCGAGGTGCGTAAAAGCTGACTCGGACAACACCATTATTAGAGAGAAAAGAAAGACAAAGGTGGTTTTTCTGAGACTTAAATCTCCAGATCCAATTATGGCTGACCAAGTGTGGTTAGTTTGTCTGTCTTGTAAATGGCTGGCGGTTTCACACGAGTACAGTATGCGCCTTGATCTTAATGATCAATCTGGTTTTTGGTTAGTATGAACACTTTAAACTGGTCTTAAGAGATGAACTGTAGGGCTAAAGCTGCTAATTTTTTATCTTTTGATTAATTCATCTGAAATAGATTTGAAACTATACAAGCTGGATGAGCACTCTTTGTAGTAAAGTGACATTGATCTTCAACTAGAGCTTGGATACCCTTAGTCTGCAAAAAATCTGTTTTCTGTTGAGCTAGTGCTATGGTCGTTTACTATTTTGGGCTTGATTTCCGGCATTCCCTAGCATCTCTGAATAAATATTTGCATCATGTTCTTGATTATGAGGCATGCACATTTTGTGTCAGTTTATGTGCCATGCTTCTTCTAACACTAATTGTTGATTACCTATATAGGCTGGAGAGGACTTTTCTGTCCATGTGTCTTGTTTGGGCATAATGTTGAGAGCCTAAGAGAAGATGATACTCCTTGGTCTACTCCTTGCATTTGTCATGCCATTTTCATTGAGGGTGGGATTGCTGTTGCAGCTGCAACAGCAGCATTTCATGGTATTGATCCAAGGACATCATTCCTCATCTGTGAAGGTTTATTATTTAGTTGGTGGATGTGTGGCATATACACTGGTCTGGTTCGTCAGTCACTGCAGAAGAAGTATCATCTCAAGGTAGTCATTTTTTTCTGTATCATACCTGATTTGTGCATAATTGGCTTCAATTTCTGTACTCATGGCCTTGATTAATTTGATTGACAGTTATTTTATATACACCAAAATAAAAAATAGAACCTGCTCTAGCCAATTTTCGTGTTGATAATTTTGTCAGGGTCTGGATTAAAAAAAGTTCTTTTATTGCCGTTGGACTTGTACCGTCTCAACTGTCAAACGAACTGTAATTTCTTGTGGTGTTCTGAAAAAGACATTTTTAAGTATATCATTGATTAGATTTAATGTGTTTCGAGTGAGAACGCAATCTGACATCTCATCAATTCTTCCTGAGTTCACTGCTAGGCCATGAGACAGATTTCATGTCTACAGCTAATATTGCAAATGTGCAGAGTAACAGGCGTTTGTGTCAGCTTGTACCTTGTGTTATATGCTAATTTCTGAACATGCAGAATTCGCCCTGCGACCCCTGCATGGTGCATTGCTGCCTGCACTGGTGTGCCTTGTGCCAGGAGCACCGGGAGATGAAGAGTCGTCTATCAGATAATGTTGCTATGCAAATGACAATAGTTAACCCTCCACCTGTTCAGGAGATGAATGCTGCTGTCGACAACCGAGAATCTGGTCCATCCTCTGCAAATGGGGTCAATCAAACTAACCTTGAGATGCAAGCTCTATGAAAGTTGTTGGTCAAAATTGCTAAATCAGGTATAGTTCAAACAGGGCGTATTTTGCTACAGGCAGACTCGGATTTGGAGCTATGTTTGTACAGATCAAAATGGAACAATTGTCTTTTTTAAGGGGTATGGTTTGGTTCATCATGCATATAAAATTTTTGTGGTGAAATGTGGTGTTTCGTGTTCAGGAAAGAAGTTTGTGGAGGGGCTTTTTAGACGCACAAATTAGGCCATTATATAATGTATTTTGTTATCTGGTGAAAAATGCTTAGGACGTCCTGCACTATTTTTCGAAAGTTCTTGAACTACAATATGTCAATGGTATTTACCCAATCAATTCTCCTTTGTTCTTTTTATACTGTGATATATTTAGTTTCTCTTTTTTACTTCCTCGTTGTCGTTGCCTGGCCCCTACCTCTTCCAATCGTGTTATAGTGGCATGATTGCTATACGAGGCGGTTTTATATATATTTATTTTGATATTTGACGTTTAGTTAGTTGTACTAAATTAAAGTATGCAAAAATTAATTTAATAATTTTATGTACCAAAAAGATTGAATGTATTTGTTAATCAATTTAGCCAAAAAAAATAGAAAGAGTGTGAATGTAAAAGACAAATATCATTAGCTTTTCCATATGAAGTTTATGATCATAATTGAAGGATACTATTTAAATGCATTTTTTTGTTTTAAATTTCATATTTGAAAGTTACTATGTGCATGATATTGATGTTAATTTTTATAAATATTCTAATATTTTATTTTATACATAATATATTTTTTATAAAATATTATTATATAATATTTGAATATGATTGTTATTAAGGAGTAATTTCACAAAAAAATGTATCTTTACAATAAATGTCGTTATAGGTAAAAATACTGGTATAAAAAAAAAGTAGAATATAACATGAAAAATTAAATTATTATAGTGAAATGTTTATAATGGCTATTATAAGGAAATTTGATTGTATCCAAAGATTTTGTGCTATCATTAAGTTGCATAGATGAACATACAAGTTGTAGACCATCTTGGCAAACAAAATGTCGATTAAGCATGGCAATAGGACGGAGAGGGATGGGTTAAATCTTCCTCTGTCCTGTCTTGTATAACAGCCTTTCTTGTTTAGATTCAATTATGTCTTGTCCAGTTTAGCCTCTATTTACATATTTTTAATTTTTATTATCAAAAGTTAACGTTATCTTTAAGTAGATTAGTTTTTTGGGACCAAATAAAGTCTTAATTGTGGCTAACAAAATATACATAAAATCTGCAACAGCTAATGTAATAGTTACATGGATAGGAATTTTCAAAACTGGAATGCTCCTAATATATTGTTCTTAAGCTGTTTAGTCTTATGTTTTCCATAAATTCTATTAACTTACCAAATTTGTGTCATTACTGTGTTAGAGGACGTAAATATTTTTTGGTTAATTTATAGTTTAGTCAAACTAATTCTACCAAAATTATAGAAAAAAATTACAAAAGTATAATATAATTATTTTTCCTGCAAAGATTCTAATTTTTAGCTATGTTTGCAATTTGAATTACCAAAAAAGTTGCACAAAACAAAGTTGAGTTTAGACCCCCGTATCACCTGTCATGTCCCATTTAATTTTTGAAAATAAAAGCTGCTCGCCTTGTCCTGACTTGTTTCGTTTAAGTTTTGAAAATAACAGCTTTGACCCGTTCCGCTCTGCCTTGTTTAAGCATTACCTTGTCACGTTTAGTTTTTGAAAATAAAGTCTTTGACCAACCCTGGATTGCCTTGTGTAAACATTGCCCAGCCATATTCTGTTTAGCGCCTTTGCCCTACTCCGTGTTGTCCTACTCCAATTGTCATCCCTAATATCGGCCTCTTTTTACCAACAAAATGGAGTTAATTACTAAGTTCGTTTATAGCCCCCGTTTTCTTAGACTATATATTTTCTTAAGGACCTATTAAGGAGTGTTATATTTTTCCTTTGTCCCAATTTATGTGGTATAGTTTAAATTTTGAGAGTCAAACAGTTTAATTTTGATTGTGAATTTAGGCATCAATATTTAATTTTTAAAAAAATAAAATTTACATATTTGAAAACTCTGTAAAAAATACTTTAACTCATAATAATTGACAATTCAAAATATTTAAATGATATATGAAAAAATTACGATAAAAAAACTTATTTAAATCTCAAAATTGTAAAGATAATACATAAATTGGGACGAAGGGAGTAGTATTTTACATTAAAGGAGAGAAAAAGAAATTGTTAAAGCATTGATATGTACTCCTAATACACTCACTGAACTCGTGTTTGTCAATTCAGTCGAATGCACAAATTGTTTCTCAAATTAGGTATCCTTTAATTTCTAATTATCCGATAAGTAGATGATAACACTTTAAAGTTCAACGGCCAACGGGGGCTCGTTTTCAAGAAAAGAAAAATAAATAAAAAGTTTGTTAAACATAATCCATAAAAAAGGACGTTAAACCATTAGTCCTAATAATAATTTTCTTAATTTAATATTTGCCCATGTAAACCGTATTATAAATAAACGTTGATAAATCTTTGCAATAGCTATCTATATACCTAACATCATTATATTGTCTTCAACATGATCAGTGATAGAGTTTTGGCTACCCCATCAAGAAGTCCATGTACTAATTCTACATGCTGTCTATATAGTGATTATGATATTGAAGAAGAAGATGTATTAATTTTTGCACAAGAAGATATGGTGGGTTTTGTTAGAGAGAAAAAGCCAAAGCTGAGAAGCAGCATCAAAGAATTAATTAGCTCTATTGAGTGTTTTCAGTTTTTGAAGTTCGTTTTACGTATCAACTAGCATAGTTTTTTTAGTTTTTTTTGGTAGATCTTTTTTTTATTTGCTTGGACAAACACAATTACGTACTCATCATGTATTGCTACTAAGTGTTAATTTTAGGGCACGGGTACTATTTATATTTAATTCTCGCATTGCTCTTCGATTATACTATTTGTCCAACCTCCAGAATTTTTTTAAAATATACGGCCCGACACAACATATTCATATATTTTTAGTTTATACTCGTGTATCTAACTTTTTTTTTTTACAAAAATGTTTATATATTCGGTATATAATACTGTGTATTTATTGTACACAACGTATCAATTTTGTAGAATGGTGTATGAAAGATGTTCATATACACTTTTACATTGTTATAATATGTATACACTCTATTTCTAACAATAATAAAACAAAACAAAAAAATGCAAGGCATAAGTTCAGGCACGGCACAAGTTATGCCCCAAGCATAAGTTCATCGTCACAAGTTATGCCCAAGCACAAGTTCAGTAGCACAAGTTATGCCTGACATAAATTCAATGACAAAAGTTATAAAATTTCTCGAAATGTCTTGTGTTGCGAATCAAATACACGGCAAAACTTATGCCTCAGGACAAACATTCTCTAAAAAGTTTGCACAACAAATTAATTTATGATTAAAAATATTTTAACCCACAAATTTTCATTAAATGAGCAATAAAAGCAAAATAATTAAGGGGCAAGAACACAAATGACCAGTAGGTAGAAATAAATCCCAGCAAATAGCCAAGAGATTAAAAATTTCACTTTCTAGCCAATTCGCGAGCGTTGAAGTCACTATACATATTCTATACAACAATGATACAATTGCTACACATCTTATATACAATAATTATACAATTTCTACACACATCTTATACATATACATATTATATACAACAATTATACAATTTCTATGCATATCTTATAAGGTTTGATACATATTCTATGCATGGTCAGTGCATGAAATTTAAATAGTCGAGTGGGTATATAATGACATTATTTTTAAAAAGTTATTTTTGATGGAATTACTTTGACCGAGTGACCATGTCATGTCCTTCTCCCAAAAATTAAACGCTCAATTCTTGGGACTTGGGAGGAGCACACATTAATGGGGCCGGGTCGGGTCGGAATGAAGTACTTTAGTAAAAGAAAAGAAGCAAGGAAAAGAGAAGAATTAGATGGGGGGAAAAGCAATAGTATGTTATGGTCCTCTAATGGACCTCTCTAAAGCAGCATCTCACATGGATGAGTACGTCCAACTCCTCGTTTTTGTTCACAATATCACCCCTATTCAGGTACCCACACACACTTTCTCTATTTCTAGCTTAATTAGGTGAGTTGGTTTACTGAAATCATATATATAATTTTGCAGTACAAGGTATTGAGAAAAGGTGGAGCAGAGGTCATAAGGACCGACATACAGGTCGCCGATGACACCCGCCCATTTTTTCCTGTTACAATATGGAACAAACAAATGGCCTCCACATTGCTTGCTGGAGATATTATTTTGCTTCAAAGTAAGTTTTTTCGGGAATAAAATATTTAACTATCACTCTTCCCATCTGTTTTAGCAGAGTTACCTGGTATTGTTGTTAATGGGAGGTGACAGGTATCCCGTGGAATTAGTCGAGGTGTGCCAAAGCTGGCTCGGACACCACGGTCATAAAAAAAAGAATTAACTATCACTGCATTCACTGTTATGTTTTGTTTTTCCGTTTATCATGAGCAGAGAGTTAGTATAAATTTATAGTGAGTGATTAATGCCAACCAATCTGTTTGCACATATAAACATCAAAAGAGGAATACAGATGGGATTTGAATTTCAGAAATTAAATCATAATAACATCTTATAAGCGTGAACGGGCAATAGGCAGGTTTTCTTTACTACTAATCCCTTTGTCCCAATTTATGTGGCACAGTTGGAATTTCGAGATTCAAACTTCTAAACTTTGACCGTGAATTCAGATATAGAAGCTTTTAAGTTTTTTGAAATAACATTATATATTTGGAAACTATGTAGAAATAACTGTCTCGTCCTCTCTGCTTCTCACTTCCATGGAATCTGCTATGCTTGAATTGTTGATCAGGTTTATATATTAATCAGCATTGTTCAATACTCATGAATATGTGAGTTTTGTGTGTTCTAAACTTTAGTTTTCAAATATTGATGTTGCTACAATCTTCAGGTAATGAATTTAATAAACTTTTCAATTTCAGATGTTAAGATTACAAGAGTTGGCGGATTAATTGAGGCTAGAACTGTACATTGCTCAACTTTGCAATGTGTAGTCCATTCATACAAGTCACTTGCTTCTAAAGGTACTCTCTCTGTCTCTCTCTCTCTCTCTCTCTCTCTCTCTACAACTCATAGGGTTCTGTTATACATTATCTTTGGTAGATATGCTCAAGCTTTGAAGTATCAGGAATACATGACTAGAGGCTCCATTGTTGTAAAGGGTGACTTGAATTAAAAAAAGCAATCCTTAATGGCTGCCTAGCATTTACTGTTTTCCAGGGGGCAGAGCCCAAGAAGACTATGCATGTTTGGATGCCAAATCTGTGTAATCTTTTCTGAATAATTGGGTGATGCCACTAAATTAACCTTCAGGAGGCTAGTGTATCGAGTTACAAACACTGATGAAATTAAAATAAAGGCAGCTTGAGTGCCTATTTCTCGTACGATATCTCTCATTCCACTATCTTCATCATATAATACTTTAGATTGCAAGTCTTTGTTTGCCCTCTCTTTATTTCTTTGTCGCAGATGATAAAGAAATGTATTTTCCTTGTTTCGTTGAACCTTTTTGGAAGCCCATTTATAATGTGATATGCCAGTGAACTTTTGCACCTTGCATATCAGTATGCAGTTAACTAACATGCTAACTACCAATTATGATAAAATTGATTGTATTTCCTTTTTTCTTTTTCTGTTTTTGCAGTACCTTGTTGTGATATGGATGTAAAATGTTAAAACTTGTTTAAAATGATAACAATGCTCACAAGTGGCGAGTCCTTACAAGACTGAGAACAGAATAACCTTGAGATGTTGGATCAATTACTCGGAGAAGACACATGGATCCCTCCTTGTCTAATCAGCAGTTCTCCATAAATAGAAAAGGGAGTTTTCTGGAAAAAAAGTTGTTGAGGTTTAACAAGAAGAATCCATAACCAATAAAACATGCTTTCAGCCATAAAAAATACCCAATAAAGAAATTTATTTCATTAATCAGCTACTTTTAACCTCTTACAAACTTCTCATCAACTGTAAATGTGTAATCTTGGGAAATCACACCCTCAATCTGTAGTAACAGGAAGTTTATCTATTAGCTAACATAATCTTTCTTACTAACTTGAAAAAACCTTATATACAGCTTTATCATTAGGCCTTTCTCCTAATAGAGTAATCTAAACTTTCATATAGCTGTTCAACCAAATAATTGTTGAGTACTATGTTTTGAATGCAAGTCAGACTCCTCTTACAGTCCTGAGATCGCCACCGGATTACCATACTTGCAGCCTGCAGGGGGGTTTGAAAAACTAGTCTTCGACTCCCATGTGGCACCACCAAAACGTGTTGGACAGCCAAATTTGATTTAGCCATGCCTTACGTGTCATGAGTGCCTGAAACAAATTAATTTCTTCTCTTTGATGAGACTTCACGTATTTAAAACTGTATATTTTGTCTCAACATTAGTTCTTCACAAGCTTTCACGAGCATAAAAAAAGGAAATACAAGAATGGGATCAAAAAGATTTCATAAGCTCTATAGTTCGGCTGTAAAGTATTGATTTATTGTCTTTGCAGGTGTGGACGATCTCATGCGCAGCTGTCGAATTGGTATGGCAGCAAAGGAGAAGCTTCAGAAAATTGTTACATGGCTGCAGCAGGGAGCTGCTGTTGAATTGAAAACCCATCAAGTATATATCCTCTTTCTCATGGAACTTCTGTTGCAAATTTTCAATCGCATTCACTTGAGTAGAGACTAGGTGATAGCAGAATCTCAGGAATTGAATTGAATTCGAGAAATTCTAGGTCAAATTGAGGAATTCTACGGAGGAATTCGAACAACTATGACTATGGGATGGGGGAAAGAGATGAGTAAAGAAGATGAAGAGCAATTACTGCACAACTGAATATATTTCTGAATGAATATCAAATGAGGAGTATACAAGCATTATAAAGGAAATGAAATCATAAGGAATCTAGTCCTAACTGCCGCTAACTAACTTTCCCGCCAAAAGCTGGTTCTCAACAACTTTAACTAACTCTAACCAACTAACACTGATGTGTCATTATCTAGTCCTTCGTCTACATTTCTTGTATCAGTACTCCCCTCCGCAAGAGATCCTTGACCTCAAGGATCAAAGTTGGGAAATCTTGTCTGAAGTACAGTGGTGTACTCCCAAGTAGCTGCATCTGCAGAAAGACCTAGCCATTGGACTAACACTTGTGCAACAGCTTTATTACCCATCTTCACCATCCTCCTTTGTAGAACAACCTCTGGTTCAGGACAATGGGGACTAGAAACAACAGTAACAAGGGGGTAAGCAATGTGGGGAGGAACCTCATAACATCTCTTCAACAATGAAACATGTACAATGGGATGGATTTTGACTGAAGCTGGGAACAATAGTGTACAAGCCACAACTTTATTCCCTTTCTTAACCATCCTTCTTTGTGGTATAGCTTCTGGATCCAGGCAATGGGAACTTGCAGCATCAGCAGTAGGAGGAAAAGTAATTCCTATGAAAATTCTATCAAGCATGTCATTATTTCTAGCAATGTCAAAATTCACCATTGGCTTAACTGACTTGATGCTAAACTCGTGGGTAGCAATCAAGAATTCTTCAATGTTGATATTATTTTGTTTCTTGGTCTCAACTTCAAATGCTTCACACTTTTCTTCCATCCAAGTAAAGAAATTCTCATATTCCAGAGTGCTATTTAATTCGGCCAAGCTCATAACTTGTAAAGGAAGCATTTTACCAGCTCCACCAAAGTCAAATTCATTTTCACCATATTCACCTGTCTGTCCCAAGCTATTGATGACTGCAAATCGTCGTCCATTTTGCCCAGAAGATGCAGTTCCTTCAACTGTCGGATTTATCTTTCTAAATGAAGGCGCAAAAGGCTGGAATACCAGAAACAACTGATTGTATTTCCTGTTTTCAACCCCCACTCTTGCTCCTTCCTCTGAAATTAAATTTGTTCTTTCTTCTGTTATTAGGAAGAGTAGTTTCTCAATCTCTTTCCATGGCCAGATTTTGCCCCCAGTTTTCATATCACTCTCAAAGTCGAACCATAAATCGCTGGAAGTTATGACCTTGGAAATGATTAAATCAAAATGAGCTTGCCATGTTAGAGCTTCTTTCCAATCACTATCTAAAGATTTTGTATCCATATCACTCTCATCTTCCGAGAAAACCCAACCAAGGTGCATATTTTTAAAATTGCATATTTTCAGAAACCATAAATTGCAGGAAGACATGACCTGGGAGAGAACTAAATCAAAATCAGCTTGCCACGATAGAACTTCTTTCCAAGCAGCTCTTGAATAAGCATCACAAGTTCTGCTGTTGATTGTATTTTTCACCCTCGGAAACCTACTTGAATCAGATTTGAGTTCAGAGAATTGTTGCTGCCCTTTATTATCAACAAACTTATCCAACTCCCATTGCTTTGCACCAACTCCATTACGTTTCGCCTTCTCATTATCCAAAATCATATTCTCATATTCTAATGTGTAAGCATTACAAGAGTTCACAAAAAAATAACCAACCAGAATAGGGTACCAAGAAGCCAAAGATACAAAATCAGATATCATATTATTCCTTGACATTCCATTTCTCTCAGGCAATTGATCGAACATGTAAGGAGCGATTGCTTCTCTTCCAAATTTAGAATATACATCAAGAACGAGCAGATCAAAATCTACCTCAGGATCTTCTAGAACTCGAGAAGGAGAGAACTGGGTATGCATGAAGAGTCCGACCGTTCCAGCGTCTATATCGTTCTTGTTTCTTGTTCTCACTAACTCATCATCATTAGAATTAGCTTCTTCACTGTTTAAAGAAGTTGTAAACACTTTGTTCCCATTTTTTATGAGAAGAACATCGAGAACACAGCTTTCAACATCTCCTATATCACTCTTATCTTCCACAGAAGGTGCATCAAGAGAACAATCTTCAAAACCCTCTAGATCGCCTTCATTTTCCGTAAAAAGTGTTGCCAGAAGCATGTCTTCTAGAAGTTCAGATTCTGTTGCTGAAGAATCTGTATCCAGAGAAGAAATTTCAATATTTTCATCAAGAGATTGTTCCTCCAATTGCTGCTTCAAGCTCCATCTATCCAACAATTCCAATGCACATTTCAAGAGTTCTTCCATACTTTGGAGTGTTGCTTTAATGTTTACGAAATGACTTTCAAGTGTTGACATTGTTCTATAGTCCAAGAACCGTAAGGCTCTGATACCACTGATAGCAGAATCTCAGGAATTGAATTGAATTCGAGAAATTCTAGGTCAAATTGAGGAATTCTACGGAGGAATTCGAACAACTATGACTATGGGATGGGGGAAAGAGATGAGTAAAGAAGATGAAGAGCAATTACTGCACAACTGAATATATTTCTGAATGAATATCAAATGAGGAGTATACAAGCATTATAAAGGAAATGAAATCATAAGGAATCTAGTCCTAACTGCCGCTAACTAACTTTCCCGCCAAAAGCTGGTTCTCAACAACTTTAACTAACTCTAACCAACTAACGCTGATGTGTCATTATCTAGTCCTTCGTCTACATTTCTTGTATCACTAGGAGCCCATTGATCAAGCACCCTTTTCTCCTTCTCAAATTTCTTACTTCCCCATGCCCCATCACATTGCTGAGATGGAGGAGGTTTCTCTTCTTCTCTTAATTAGTCTCCACAGTTGATGAAGTCCAAATTTGGATGTATTTATGCTGCAGAATGAATTTATATGTAGACTATCTTGTCCTCGGTTATGTATTTCAAGCTTCTTTATCAGATCAAACCCCATCCCACTTGGCTCAAGTCGAGGAGTTCTAGTTCTTAAAATTTGGATATCCTAGTGCGCTATTGCACCTTCCACCTGCTAGAAAGAACAGTTTTGCACCAACCTAAAAGTGCCTTTTGTTCTTTATTTAATTAATGAATTGTTTTTTGATATTATAGAACACAATTTGGCAAGCAGATTTATTTAATGAATTAACTTTGGGTGAATACTTGGACCTCCGCTCTAGTTTATCAGAACTAAATGGACATCCCTATTAGTTTGAGAATTATCTTAAAACTCGTCTAGTAGAAACTTTCCATGCCTTTACTGGGACCATTAAAAGCAATGATTTAATAAAAAAAAAATTAACTTGTTGCTCCTATTTTATCTCCAATCATTATTGTATTTACCTAGGAATAATGGAAATATTTGTTTGGCTAATTTTTCTTTATTTGTAGCTTAACAAGATTAGGATTTTAGTTTAATATTTAATACTTTGATGGATTATTTCTGTAGAAGGTGCAGTATTACGAGAATAATTAGGCCCAGTTGTGCTGAAATTAAAACCACTAACTTTTACTGGTAAAGAGGATATGATATTTGTCAAAATAAGAAGGTCCAAGTACTCCTATCAAATTTTTTTTTTTTGATGACCGTGGTGTCCGGGCTGGAAGAAAGCTATGGCTTTTATTGCTTATGATTTTGATTTTTTTCAAAACTAGTATTTCAAGATTGATTGGTATCCATATGATAGTGATAAGTGCATGTCCATGTATTACTTCACATCTGTTGTTGAATGACTGCAGTTGAAGGGTATTTGTCAATTGACTTGTTTTATGACATATCATAATGAATGCTGGCCTCACACATTTGCAATGGAAGCAGGCATCAATTAATTGGAAAGTGCATGAAGAGAGAAAATCTCAGGATTGCATCTCTCTTAAAGATTTATCTGATCTTCCTGATTCCTGCAAGGCAACCTTATATGCATCTGTTGGTGAAGTATTTCTGCCAATTACCTGGAGACATCTTCCTGAATCTGATGTTGAAAGCATGTTCATTAGCAAGAGGCTGTGTGTGCACTCAGATTGCACCGTGGCTGATGATCTAATTACTACTGGTTGCCATTTATGCGGTACTCCTTTGAGTTATGAATTTAGGTAAGAGGAAAAGCTGAACCAGTCCTCTTTTCATATGTATATGCTCATAATATGTCTATAACATTTAGTAACTGCTATATCATTGTGGTTTCCAACAGTTCAGGCAGTATTAAAAATGCCTCATCACTCTATTGTCAGGAGAGCTCCAATCACCTTCATGCAGTGAGCATGATATATCGACCTTTCATGGTAAGATTTTTTCTTTCAACTGGTAACATTATTTTTCTTGTTAAATTAGCTCCAGAAACTCCGTCACCGTTACTGCTTATATTGCAGTTAACTTTCCAAACCATGGCGTTTGGCACCTGATTTTTTTTATGTTTCATTTTGGTACTAAAACTTCACAACTCTAATTGACACCAGTATCGTAGATGTTTTTCCAACTCATTGACATTGTGGTCACTCAATTATAATGATGGACGTGTGAGATATTTACTTTCAGAGCAGAAATTAGCTTAAGTTCCATAAGGTGTACCTAACCTATTATTCATAGTTCATCTTTGATTATTTGGACTTTTTTTTAGAATGTACTATCTCAATTTTGCAGCTATATGTGTGGGATGATTCAATGTATGCTCCACTTCTTGTTAAAAACAAGGCAGCTGAAGTGTTATTTGGGAACATCAGAGCTGAGGAAGTGTTCTGTTGTTACAAAAGGCTGAAGGATGTAGTCTGCAGAAGGAAGGGCACGGCTGAAAGGACTGTGCTTGAACATAGTGTTGCTGGTGAAGGTATTTCAGTCACTGACGTATCACGCACCAATGAAGGCAAGGAATTAAAAGAAAAAAATAAATTTGATGTAAGACCAAATTTCTATTTGATTTGGTTGATTTTATTGAAGTTGCTACTGCAGCAGGAGAATAACAGTCCTTTGAAATTTAAAGTTATTATTAATGCAACAAGAGATAGTGAATGCGGGAGGTATGAGATGATCTCTGTTTCTCTGCCATCCTTTATATCTGATGTCAATTTAGTATAGGAGTCTCTTTTTACCTCTAAATTGTATTAAATATCAATATTCTTTTGGATGAAGAAATTAAGAATAATTATCTCTATTGCTCAACTGTGGAATAACTCTCTTTTTGAGACGAATCTACTATCTTGATTTGATATTTGTTTCTGCATAGTTCGTTTTGTCCTTGTATTCATCTAAAGGATGCTTCTTCTATGGACGGAACTGATTTTAAGTAATGTTTTCCTGGGGAGGAAAGTTCGGGTTGAGCTGGGTTGCATTCGTTTCTGCTGTATTCAGGTGCTATGTTCTACCCCATCCAGACCGCATCATGAAGAAAAAATGTCAGTGTGGTGTAGTGTGGTTACTTCAAGTCCTATTCTCTTTAGAAGTATTTTAGTCCTGTCAGCTACTTATATACCAAGAGATAATGAAGAGAACTATTTGTTGTATAATATGGGTTTGCGATAAGCTTAAATGGAGTGACAAATTCAGTGAGGATTCATATAGATGATAACTCCCATTTATTTGGGATTGAGGCAAAGTTATTGTGGTGCGGTATGCTTGCACATAGAATTTTATTTTTATTTTTTTGTGGCTGAAGGTTAGTCCAAGGCCAGAAGATGCCCAAAACAGAAGTTTCAAAAAGCATTTCAAGCCTTTACATAAACTTCAGATGTTTGTACCAGATCTTCGATTTTGATTTTCCTACACACGAGAAAATCATGTTAGTTTGGGCCTCTGAAAGGGATGAGCTACGGTGGAAACTAGATCGTGTGAGGGTTGTAACTAAAAACAAAGACCTCGATGGTCTCGTATTATTTGAAATAGTTTAAGAAGCTATTCCTTTTGTCTAAAAGCTGGCTAATGACTTTTCATATTCAAAAGAGGCTTTAGATTCTTATTTCAAATGTTTTTGAGTTGGCTGATAACCCAGATAACTTCTCTTCAATACGTCGATATGTTCCCTCTTGCATTGTCAAAAAAATATGTTTCTACTTGAACCAAATCTTGTGTTTGGGGTGTTCTTGGAATGGGTTGCTGGAGGGTGTGGGAGAGTATATTACGGTAATGTGATTTTGCTGCATAATGAAATGAAATAGAGTAAGAGGTTATGCGAACTTCTTTCATAAGTATAAGAATGTAAAACAAACCCAAGGCATGAAAACAATTTAACAGTAATGTTAAAAACCATCAGGCCATGATGGAGTAATTTTGGACTTCTACATGGTTACTAATAGAAAGCTTTTTAAGAAGAAGAAAAAATAGTTATGAAGCCACATCACAAGTGATTGCACCCCTTACATTATTTGCTAATGATAATATCCAAGTTACAAGCCAAGTAAACCGGAAACTGAAGGCCAACAGTACTCAAAATGCTACATGAACCCTCAGCTATTAGTTGAAGCCAAAATCCAGAACAACCTGAATGCCATCAATGTTCGGTTGCTGCATCAGCCAAGGTATCAACAGCTGCAGATCCTTGTGCTTCTTCCAAAAGCTTCATTTGCCGTTCTGCATGTTCTCTTTCACAAGCACTGATACCCATAATTATATCTAGCATCGTACCGGTTGTGCCAAAGAATACGAGGGGTCCCAAAGATTTGCGTTTTATACCCACTGGAATTGCAAGCAATGCACCAGCTACAGAGAAAACCCATGTCCCCAGAGCACTGCAGTAATTTAAATATCAGACAAGAAAGCTTCGTACTAGAATAAACACGACAAGCAACACGGCCCATATACAAACAATCATGATTATACCAATTTCATTAGAACAAAGTATAGCATGAATTCAATTTCTCTCGCAACAGATACAAACATGCACATTCAGAATTTGCGGTATCACATGCATTGCTGATTGCCAGGAGGTAAGCTCAAAGCACTAGTCAAGGAAAAACACTTGTTTTGGAACCCACAAAAAGAAAACAGCTTCAATTTTTCCTACCTATCTCCAAGTTTAAGCTTTAATACCCATCTCAAGGTAAAACACATGTATTGGGAGCACGAATTTCAACTTCTCTGCATAATAGAGATATAACGCATTCATGAACATCAAATTTTCCACTGTTGATTTTGTGAATGCAAGACGGAGGAATATAATAACCACATGATACGAATGAGAAATGGAGATCAAATATATTCCAATTTGTTACCCTTTTCTTTCAAAAGGAAATCATCTCACAAGCTCCTAAGAGCTGAAAAATCTTAGATATGTTCTGGACTAGAGAACTTCTAGTACTTCTTATTTTATTTTGTAAAATGTTAACGAAAAAGATGTTGACATGAGATGAATTTAAATGAAGAAACATAGTCAATGAGGATTCATATAGCCAACCGCAACTTGTTTAGAATTGAGGGATAGATGTTGTTATTCAGGGCTAAAGAATACTTAAAAATGAGAAAGGTAGAAGAACACGACCGCTGCAGCTTGAAATAGAAACACCGAATACAATCAAAGAAGAAATACTTCAATGACTAGATGAAAGTGACTCATTTTATACAGTGCAATAATTACCATAAGCTCATGAAAGTTTATTTGCAAAGAACATACACCGGATAGAAAAGAAAAGATGTACACAATTCAAAAGTAGAAGGAAGCAAATAGTGATTTTAGAAGATGAAGCACATAATCAGTGCCATGAAAATTGACCAAACAAGGTGTGGATAAATATCATCCATCATACTGATTTCTCATAACTTTCATGTTCACATTTCACTGTGCGGTACCTGCTATTATATGCGGTACAAGGCATGATGACCCTAACAGGAACTAGAAAGGCGATGAAAGGGGTGTGGCACTACATATTATACTGACATAATTTTTTTTCCTTTTACAAGTATTATACTGACACCATTATTCTCACTTTTACACCATTATTCTCACTTTTGCCTTTGACATTGTTCCAATCTTCCTATTGAACAAAAGCATTTATATTTGGTACTACCTCTGCACTATCTAACATGACCTACACGGTCATTAAGAGTACAATGTTTCCCTAAGACAAGTGTTAAAAGTTTATAAATAATGGTTCGCAATATCATAAAGTGCAGAGAGTCACATGAAATACTTCAGTTACTATTTGTTCCATATAAGGAAATAGATCAAATCCTTTTGACAAAGAAGGGAAAAGAGATAGAGGGAATAACTCAATGCCTCTGTAATACTATATCACCCGCAAATTGAGAGAAGTTCCACTTCCATTAATTCTAAGGTAAGAAAACAAGACACTAACCTTTGAGACACCCTCAACATTTCCCATACTGGGTGATTTTGTCCTCTAAGATTTAGGCCGCTTGAAAAAAATTGCCTAATTATTTTGCTTCTACTGGTATTTCAGTCCTGGACTAGGGAAATCTCAGTAGCTAAGCTGCTTGGCTACCTGAACTTTCACCTTGTTGGTGGAGATTCAATTCAACACCTTGTAATCCCCTTTCGAAAAACAAAAAAATCCTAGACTTCATTGACCGGTATTGCAATTTTGGCAGTACCTTAAGGAGTCATTTGGTAGCTGGTTAGAGTTATGCAGGTATTAGTAATGTAGGGATTAGTTATGAGGGAATCTATGTATTATTTATGCAGGTGTTAGTTATGCAGGGATTAGTTATACATGTTTAACTTATTCCACCTTCTATCCTGCATAAGATAATACATAGATTCCCTCGTAACTTATACATGTATTAGTTATGCGAGTTTCTAAATTACAAGCCAAACACAGTATTAATTTTATATATGAATAATTTACTTTCTAACCGGCTACCAAACGTGATATTACTTAGGCAAGATTTAATACATGTATAACCCACCTTCAAACCAGCTATCAAACGACCACTTAAGGGATGTTTGATACGCAGGATAAGGTAGAATTTATACCGTCAACCAAATACAGTATAGAGCCGGAGGATCTGTCAGAAAATGTCAATCTTTGAGATATAGATAAAGATGGAGGCGGACAATTTTCCGTTACCTTGGACCCTCGACATTCCGTCTTCGTCGGAGGTTCTCAGAGTTCATCGGAGAAAGAATAAACCTTTGGGGTTTTGAGTTTCACGGATCTGTTTGGTGGTGTTTCGCCGGCGAAAATGAGGCGGCGATGGGGTTTCGCCGGGATGGTGGGGCGGCGACGGAGGGATTGGAAGAGAGAAGAGGAGATGAAGGGGTGAGAGAGAGAGGTGGCGGTGGAGGACGACGGAGGAGCGGCGGTGGTGGAGTTGAGAGAGAAGAGAGGAGATGGAGAGCAAGGAGAAGGGGAGGGTTTGTGTAGTTTAAAGGGCAAGAAAAGAGGTGGAGTTATCTTGGCCGTTGATCGTGAGATCAACGGCTGAGATTTAATCTCAATGGGTCAGGCATATTGGGGCAATTGAAATTGAATTTGGTATTTAAGATTAGGCCTAAATTGACTCAATTTAGGTTAGAATTGAAATAAATTGGGTAGAAGGGGACTAGAATTTAAATAATTTGAGATTAGAAATTGAATTCGGACGGCTATTAAATAAACTACTACGTATATAAAATTTAGTAGATAAAATAATAATTAACGATAATTATCAAAAGATAAATTATTTAAATTACGTATATATATTGTACGTAAAATAAATGACATGTAATATCATATGAAATTTGTGATAAAAAATAGTAATAGTAGAGAATAATTACATATTTATATACTAATTTTAAAGTGTTAACACGTAATTTATTTAATAAATCAAGTAAAAATATAAAAATAAATTAATATTTAAAATAATTATTATTATTAAAATAACAGCCCGAGAGAGGTATATGGAGGTCAAAACTGGGTGTCAACAGTATATATATATTTTTTTCATCTCTTACTTTAATTATATTAATTTATAATATTTATTTGGACTAACCTATCTTGAATTTAGTATAATCTGAATTTTATGTGGATTTATATCTAATAAAATTTTGTTGTGTACAATGTGATTTTCCCTCTTAATAATTATCATTATGGTGTGATTTTCCCTTCGTAAAATGGGTTATTGTAGGAATGGGCCCATTGCAGCAAATGGGTCAGTATTCATCCGGGAGGGGTCATAACTATGTCAAACAGGTTCAGAGATCGCCTCTGTAGAGAGGTTAGAGAGAGAAAAAAATGACTACTCAAGAGGAAGTAAAACAACTTCCAGAGTGCTCAGTCTCTAAGTCAGTTCCCTTATTCCTTTATTTGTGTGTCTTCTTTACATTCTTCTATATCCAAATTTTCTGAATCCATAGGCAAAATATATGTTTGACTGTTAGTATATTAGAAAACAAATTTTAGGTTGAAAGTTTCTATGCTTCTCCTTTCAAAGAACCAATCAAAATTTTGAGGATGTCAATTTTTTTCTTTCTTTCCGATTGAGGATGTCAAATTAACATAGGGGGGAAATGGGTAACAATTTCATCATTCGATTTTCAATCTTTATAAGAGGTCCTTTGGTACTAGACTAATTTATCTCATCTCAGAGATGGGATAAAATAATCTCAAGTTGGATGGGATGAGGCGGGATATCACGTGTAAAGTATAGTTTACAACTCTACAAGTTTACTATTCATGTGTAAAATAAAGTTAGGATAGTGAAATAGTGGAGTAGGAAAAAGAGGAAAAGGACGTACAGGAATCCTCTTATAAATAAATAGCAGTTAAGGCAGATAAAGGCAAGACTTTCTACACGGAAAGCAAGCCCTCTTTGTAAACAAAAAAAAAAAATTCTCTCAATAAGATAAAAAAAATTCTAGCAATATGGAGCAAGAAGATACTGGCAAGGTATATCCATTTATAATTATGCATAGCTAAATTTACTAATTCCTAAGTATCATATCATGATTAAATAAGTTTATATTCGTTATTATCTACTAGAATTATTTGAATCATATTTTCTAGTTTGTTAACATGATGAAAAAAGGGAAATCTTCTGAAAATAATGTCCAGAGGTCGAAACCAAGGCGAGGAAGCCATGAAGGTAGTAGACAGAGTGGCACTGTTTAGGAAGAAATTACCTTTGAAAGTACGGTGTTAACAGTGACAAGAGGATATGGTTTAAAATAATCTAGTCTATAATGATCGAATATGATGTTATTGTTATGCTATGGTATGAGGGAATTAATTAAATCAAAGCAAAGCATAAACATAAATATGGACAATATTATCATGACCACCTATTTGCATGATAAAATGATTTATGATTATAAGGTATTAATCTTATATGTGCTCAAAGATATAGAAATTATAGAACTAAGAAAATTGGTATGGGAAAAAATATTCAATGATGAAGATTTAGAACTAATGAATCAAGAATGGTACGAAATAGAATTGCATGAACTAGACTCAGAATTAGAAAAATTTAATATTAAAGAATTAGAACTAGATTCAGATTAATGATAAATTACGAATACTTACAATACTGGTACGAAACTAATATAGACATAACCTTGCTAGGAAACTTGATAAAAGAAAATATAGAAATGTATCAAAGAACTCGAGATATAAAATATCTAGAATATATTCTGGAAAATGTAACAGAAATAATCAGATTAATTCCACTATTGGAAAATTATTATAAGAAAATAAATGAATAAAAGAAAAATAGTAGGACACCCCCCCCCCCATTGTTGGTCGCCCTAGCTTTTAAGCCGAAGAAAGAAGCAATCATACCCCTGGAACAGAAATATATTGCACTTCAAAATAGTTACTAGAAGCACTGCAAGCGCACTTCCTATCTAGGCAAACCAAACCCGCAAAAGCACCTCCCCCCGGCTAGCCTTGCAAAAGCGGGTGTGCGGGAGAACAGAACTGAGCATCAAGGCTGCAAGACAGAAGGAAGGTTCCCGCGTGCAGGAAAGCTTTTTCACATGCTTAACAAATGCAAGTAGACTTTTCTCTGGGCCCCCAGGGGTAGACTGGTTGGGGAGACTAGTAAAGCCTTAATTTAGTCACCAAAAGTTTTCGATAGTGAATCTTATAATTTTATTTTAGTTTAAATAATATTAATGTTTGCAGAAAAATAAAAAAAATACAAAAATTTTTGTTGAAAAAGAAGAAAGACTGACTTTATACTATTCAATAAAAATATTTTAGAACTTTAAATGGAACTATTTAAATTCTCATGTTAGTAAATATAGTTTTATATAATAATATCAAAGGTAATTATTGTAAATATATGTGTAACATCTTATTTATTTAAATTATCTCTTACTACCACAGCCTGATTTGCAATCAAATTTACTAAAATAATTATATCCTTGGACTTGTCTTATTTTTAATATCTTATTTGGTATTGGATAATTGTATGTTTTAATTTTGGCATTTAAGTTTCTATAATCAATAACCATCCTACTTTTCCCTCTTTTTTGTTCGCTATGTTTATTTACTATAAATGCTGGGCTTGTATGTTTGCTATTACTTTCTTGTATATATTTATTTTCTAATAATTCTTCTATGTGCATTTTGAATTCTTTTAGATCATCAAAATTGTATTTGAGAGGTTTTTGGGTAATTATACTATTTTCATCAATTAATTCTATTTTTACTTTGGTTTTATGTTTTTTCCATCCTTTTAAGGGATTTTCACTATATAATGGTTCTAATCGATCTTGAATGATTTTTATTTTATCTATAGCAAATATAATTAGTTCTATTTTATGCTCATTTGTTTTTATATTTTCTAATTTCTGGGTAATTTTCTCACTTCCTTTTATCCATGGGGTAGGTTTTCTATTTTTATTATATACTCTTTTAGCTCCTACTTTGTGTTTACATGGTGTAGTAAACCACCAGTGCGTTTTTGTTATTATATGTGGATATAGTTTTTCTAGAAACGGCATTCCTAAAAGTATATCTTTGTTTGTGAATTCATAGCTATATATTTCTTCTATGGTTAATATCTTATCCCATATTTGTAGTTTTATGTTTTTTGCTTTATGATTTATCATGCTCCCTTCATTATTAAATCCTGTTACTACTATCGGTGTGGTTAATTTTTCCCATTTTTCATCTGGTAGACAATTATGTTTACACATATTAGCTTCTGCTCCTGTATCTATCATCGGGGTATAGTATCTATTGTAGTAATTTTTTACTATTATTTTGGCAAGTATATATATTTTCATTTTTATTTCATATTGTTCGTTTTATTATGACTTTTTTATTTTTATATGTAACAGTTAACTGGGTGTTTTCTAAATTATACGGTTTCATGCCTTCTAACCATTTTATTCCTAATATGATATTTTTATCTCCATGATATATTTTAAAATTTATTACCATTGTTATCCTGCCAATGATTAATTCTTTTTCTATTGTTTCTCTTAATGCTGTAAATTCTTTTGGTAATTCTGACTGTTCTGTAGAATTTATTTCTTCTTCTGTTACCAATTCTCTTGTTATATAATTTTCTTCCTGACCTGTATTTATTGTTATAATAAATTTTCTTTGTTCTAATATTCTAGTTATATAATAGTGATATAGCTCTATTTCTTTTATTTTTACTGAATTTCCTGATGATTGAGGTGTTTCACTATGACTTTTTCTTTTAAATGTGCTTATCCTGTCGCTTACTATTTCTAGATCTTCTTCTATGTCAATTTCCTTATAGCTATAATCATTGTTATCTATTACTGTGACAATTTGTTCAAATGGATTCTCTATTTTTATCCTATTAATTTTGTTTTTTGCTGTTATTTTATGTTTTGTTGTTAAGACATATAAATTTTTACATCTTGCTGTAAGTATTTTACTACCTGGGGCTAGTTCGATTCCTGTCATTTTCCAATATAGTACTAATGATTTATCTATATTCCTGTCATTTATTGCTACTGAATAGTTGGCGCTTATTATGAATTTAAATTTTTGGTATATTAGATTTCCTTTTACTGCACTTATTATACTTTTTCCTATAGGTTCAATTATTCTGTCATCTGCTAAATATATTTCTATAGGTGTATCTATACCTTCTCTAAAACATGCTTTTATTAATATTTCTGTTCCTCCTAGATGTACATATTTTATTGGTTCTTTAGCCTGTATTGCTTGTATTTCTTTATTTATTATTCTCTTATTTATTATAGGTATTTTTGCTTTTCCTTTGGTATATTTACAATCTATTATATGTTCTTTCTGACTTACCACATAATATTCTTCTTTCTGTCGTTTAAATATATTTTTTAGCATTGGTATTTTGAATACTTTTTCTACACTTAAATCTAATTATTTTCCTTTTATCTGTTCAAATAAATTTACATCAAATATAACTTTCTGTTCTGCGGATTCTTCATTTATATTGAAAACTTGTAGAGTTGTAAAGTAGGAATAGTAGGCCGGTTGGCCACTAAAGAAAAGATATAATAGTATAAAAACATGTGTAAAGTAAAGTTAAGATAGTGGAATAGTGGAGTAGGAAAAAGAGGAAAAGGACGTACAAGAATCCTCTTATAAATAGATAGCAGTTAAGGCAGAAAAAAGCAAGACTTTCTACACGGAAAGCAAGCCCTCTTTGTAAACAAAAAAAAAAATATTCTCTCAATAAGATAAGATAATTTCTAGCAATATGGAGCAAGAAGATACTGGCAAGGTATATCCATTTATAATTATGCATAGCTAAATTTACTAATTCCTAAGTATCATAGCATGATTAAATAAGTTTATATTCGTTATTATCTACTAGAATTATTTGAATCATATTTTCTAGTTTGTTAACATGAGGAAAAAGGGAAATATTCTGAAAATAATGTCCAGAGGTCGAAACAAGGCGAGGAAGCCATGAAGGTAGTAGACAGAGTGGCACTGTTTAGGAAGAAATTACCTTTGAAAGTACGGTGTTAACAGTGACAGGAGGATATGATTTAAAATAATCTAGTCTATAATGATCGAATATGATGTTATTGTTATGCTATGGTATGAGGGAATTAATTAAATCAAAGCAAAGCATAAACATGAATATGGACAATATTATCATGACCACCTATTTGCATGATAAAATGATTTATGATTATAAGGTATTAATCTTATATGTGCTCAAAGATATAGAAATTATAGAACTAAGAAAATTGATATGAGAAAAAATATTCAATGATGAAGATTTAGAACTAATGAATCAAGAATGGTACGAAATAGAATTCCATGAACTAGACTCAGAATTAGAAAATTTTAATATTAAAGAATTAGAACTAGATTCAGATTAATGATAAATTACGAATACTTACAATACTGGTACGAAACTAATGTAGACATACTCTTGCTAGGAAACTTGATAAAAAAAATATAGAAATGTATCAAAGAACTCGAGATATAGAATATCTAGAATATATTCTGGAAAATGTAACAGAAATAATCAGATTAATTCCACTATTGAAAAATTATTATAAGAAAATAAATGAATAAAAGAAAAATAGTAGGACCCCCCCCCCCCATTGTTGGTATCAGAGCCATGGATGATTTGAAACATACTAGAAAGAAGATAATAAAATTGAAAAGAAAATTAAAGAATTTATATCCGGAATATAAACAACTTAGTATTACAAAAAATGATAACGATAAATTAAATAAATTAATAGATACCATATCTAAAATAGAATATAAATATATTAAATACTTAAAGAAACAATGACTGATAATGAACACAGACAAAAGCTTAATGAAATAATTACAGTAAAAAGACAAGAATTGAGACATAGGCAACATAGACTCAATAGTAATATATTTGCAGGAACTTGTAAAGAATCTATCATAGCACAAAGAAAAACTATATTTTACCTACAACTACAAATAGACAGCTTGGAATATAAATTACAACATAACTTATAAATGAACAAAGAAGAATTTGCCATAGACGAAAAAACATATGAAAATCACGAAGGATTAAAAATAAAGATCATATTTTCAAATCTAGGAAGACGATATAAGAAAATAGGAGATAATTTAAGTCTAATGTTAGAAAAAGAATCCTTAAGACTAGAAGATAGCTTAACGGCAATGGTAAGACTTGCTAGAGAAAATGAAGAAATAGACCGAAAAAAATGAAATAACTATCATTAAACAACAGGCAAAACAAGAAATACAACAAATTGAAGAAGTAAAAAATGACAGGATAATAGCCCTAGAAAAGGAATTAGCTAAGTTAAAAGAATTATATACGGCAAAACAAAAAGAAAAGGAAATTGAAGCAAAATTAAAAACTGAAATAGAAAAATTTAAAGAAAAACTACAAATAGAAGAACCAATCGAAGAAGAATTAGGTATAAATGAGGTAAACGATAATCAGACAGAACAGAGTTCGGAAATAAGTGAAACCTATACAGAAATGATAGCAAATGTAGCAAGCATAGACGAAAATATTGAAATAAATGCAGGTAATGTTGAAAAAGAAAAAGAACAACAAGCTAGTACATCAGGAGTTAAAAACCCAAAAATATTAAATTCGATATACTATACAGTTATTTATGAGCAATCTGATAGGCAAGACAGTATATGGGATAAAAGATTAAATAAAAAATGGACTCCAAAACCAACCAACCAGAATAATAATTTCTTAGATTTAGATTGTGTAACGGACATAAATAAAGCAATTCAACTATGGATAGGATATATAGCAAAACAACTAATAGACAATAAAATAAGTCTGACAGAAGTACCAGGATATATAGAACGAACATTCTTAGGAACAGTAAAATTATGGTTACACAACTTATCAGAAGAAAGTATAAACACATTAAGAAGTAGTAAAACTATAGACGGTAAAACAGCAACTACAGCTATGGATATTCTAAATAATTATGAAATGGCAATACGAAATGAATTTAGCAGCACGACCACAGAAACAGAAGAACAAAATAAAGATAAACAATTAAACAGAAATTTAATGTTAAAATTAGCAATATGTAATATGTGTTACATAGATGAATATACATGTGTATTTAGAGAATATTATTACAGAGGAACATATACGCCAGAAGAAGCAAAAGAAGTAAGGAGATTATATTTTACAAAATTACCAAAACCATTTAGTTCAAAAATAATAAAAGATTGGAATGAAGCAGGCTTACAAGATACTCTAGGAGCAAGAATAAGATTTTTACAAAAATGGTATTCAGATATATGTGAGAAATATAGGGAAGAAATGAAAATGGAAAAATCCATAATAAAAAATCTATCATGTTGTAAGGATAAAGTAGCACCCCAATTTGGATGTAAAGATAATTACTATAAAAAGAATAGAAAACGAGGAAAATTCAAAAGATATAAATCCCAATATAAATACAAAAGGCCTAGACGAAAGTATTATGTAAAAAAATTTAACAATAAAAGACCATTTAAACCAAAAAAGAAAATAACTGAATGTACATGCTATAATTGTGGGAAATTAGGACATTTAGCTAGAAATTGTAAACTACCTAAAAATCCTAAGAAAAAGCAAATAGCAGAAATAATAATAAATAATGAAGAATATATGCAATTAGAATATCTAGATTATGAACTAGACAGTGACGATAGCATATATGAATTATCTGAAAATGAATTGAATGAAGAATTAGAAAAAGAAGAATTAGACGATAATGTCTGAAAAAGACGTACAGATAATAGATAAAGAAGAACATATAAATGAAGAATCCGCAGAACAGAAAGTTATATTTGATGTAAATATATTTGAACAGATAAAAGGAAAAGAATTAGATTTAAGTGTAGAAAAAATATTCAAAATACCAATGCTAAAAAATATATTTAAACGACAGAAAGAAGAATATTATGTGGTAAGTCAGAAAGAACATATAATAGATTGTAAATATATCAAAGGAAAAGCAAAAATACCTATAATAAATAAGAGAATAATAAATAAAGAAATACAAGCAATACAGGCTAAAGAACCAATAAAATATGTACATCTAGGAGGAACAGAAATATTAATAAAAGCATGTTTTAGAGAAGGTATAGATACACCTATAGAAATATATTTAGCAGATGACAGAATAATTGAACCTATAGGAAAAAGTATAATAAGTGCAGTAAAAGGAAATCTAATATACCAAAAATTTAAATTCATAATAAGCGCCAACTATTCAGTAGCAATAAATGACAGGAATATAAATAAATCATTAGTACTATATTGGAAAATGACAGGAATCGAACTAGCCCCAGGTAGTAAAATATTTACAGAAAGATGTAAAAATTTATATGTCTTAACAACAAAACATAAAATAACAGCAAAAAACAAAATTAATAGGATAAAAATAGAGAATCCATTTGAACAAATTGTCACAGTAATAGATAACAATGATTATAGCTATAAGGAAATTGACATAGAAGAAGATCTAGAAATAGTAAGCGACAGGATAAGCACATCTAAAAGAAAAAGTCATAGTGAAACACCTCAATCATCAGGAAATTCAGTAAAAATAAAAGAAATAGAGCTATATCACTATTATATAACTGGAATATTAGAACAAAGAAAATTTATTATAACAATAAATACTGGTCAGGAAGAAAATTATATAACAAGAGAATTGGTAACAGAAGAAGAAATAAATTCTACAGAACAGTCAGAATTACCAAAAGAATTTACAGCATTAAGAGAAACAGTAGAAAAAGAATTAATCATTGGCGGGATACCAATGATACCAACAAGGGGGGGAGGGGTTCCTACTATTTTTCTTTTATTCATTTATTTTCTTATAATAATTTTCCAATAGTGGAATTAATCTGATTATTTCTGTTACATTTTCCAGAATATATTCTAGATATTTTATATCTCGAGTTCTTTGAAACATTTCTATATTTTCTTTTATCAAGTTTCCTAGCAAAGTTATGTCTATATTAGTTTCGTACCAGTATTGTAAGTATTCGTAATTTATCATTAATCTGAATCTAGTTCTAATTCTTTAATATTAAATTTTTCTAATTCTGAGTCTAGTTCATGCAATTCTATTTCGTACCATTCTTGATTCATTAGTTCTAAATCTTCATCATTGAATATTTTTTCCCATATCAATTTTCTTAGTTCTATAATTTCTATATCTTTGAGCACATATAAGATTAATACCTTATAATCATAAATCATTTTATCATGCAAATAGGTGGTCATGATAATATTGTCCATATTCATGTTTATGCTTTGCTTTGATTTAATTAATTCCCTCATACCATAGCATAACAATAACATCATATTCGATCATTATAGACTAGATTATTTTAAACCATATCCTCCTGTCACTGTTAACACCGTACTTTCAAAGGTAATTTCTTCCTAAACAGTGCCACTCTGTCTACTACCTTCATGGCTTCCTTGCCTTGGTTTCGGCCTCTGGACATTATTTTCAGAAGATTTTCCTTTTTTCCTCATGTTAACAAACTAGAAAATATGATTCAAATAATTCTAGTAGATAATAACGAATATAAACTTATTTAATCATGATATGATACTTAGGAATTAGTAAATTTAGCTATGCATAATTATAAATGGATATACCTTGCCAGTATCTTCTTGCTCCATATTGCTAGAAATTTTTTTATCTTATTGAGAGAATATTTTTTTTTTGTTTACAAAGAGGGCTTGCTTTCCGTGTAGAAAGTCTTGCCTTTATCTGTCTTAACTGCTATCTATTTATAAGAGGATTCCTGTACGTCCTTTTCCTCTTTTTCCTACTCCACTATTCCACTATCCTAACTTTACTTTACACATGTTTTTATACTATTATATCTTTTCTTTAGTGGCCAACCGGCCTACTATTCCTACTTTACAACTCTACAAGTTTCCAAAATAATTACTTTACAGCTTTACAAACTTCCAAAAAAAACTTTACATGTTTTTTCACTATCTTTTGCTTTTTATCTCTTTGGAATCTTCGTACTATCTTCTCTTTTTACTCCAGCTGTACGTCTGGGATTACATTGTCTTCACCTTGGCACCTGGAACATTGATGATCTGGGTACTTGTGGTTGATTGTTTTGCAATATCTCGTCATCATGTCTGCTGATATAAAAAAATTTCTAATTGCTCTTGTTGTAGGTTGTTGTTCTGGGTTTAATAGGCTGAGTGCCCATTGTCTTATCTCTTCCATGTCTGCTGTCCGTTCTTCTCTGCAATTTGAGTAGATCATTGTTTGTTCCCACGCATAATAGCTCCAAATTGGATTTTTATTTAGATAATTTGATGATAATTCGTTTAGAATTGTAGCTAGTCCAATGATTCTTTTTCCGGCGTAGAATTCTGGTATCTCAACTTTGGGTATCTCTTCTTGTACTTCTATCTTGTCTGGGATAATCATCTCCCTAGTTAGTCCTATCTTTATAACTTGGATAACTGGTTTAATCTCGTCATATAGTATCTCAGCTGGTGCTGAGTAAGCTCTTATGTAAAACAATGTTCCTTTAGTTATTCTTTTGTATTGCATAAAAGCTTTATATAACTCTGGTAATGTAGTTATTTCTTCTCCTGTTTGTGTATATACTGTATTTAATAATCCATAATTATAGCAGGTTGCTACTAGATTTGCATTTGTCTTTGGCAGGACAATTAGCTTGTTATATCCTTGTAAGCTCTGGGTAATATAATCTTCTGTTGGATTGGTAGTAGTTTTGGATCTCGGGTTTTTATTTAGAAAGGTTTGTAGTTTGTGGATATTTTCTATGTATGCTCTGGTTATGTGGTTGTATGTCTTTTTATCTTGGTTCAGGCTGTCTCTATATGTGTTTACTTGTGGTGGTGTAAATGGGGTTTTTTGGGATTTTGGTATATATGGTGTTTCAAATAGTTTATTCAAGTTTGTATTGACATATCTTTTTTCTTCTTTTGTAGATGATGTGCTACCTGAGGTGCTACCTGCAACTGCATGAAGTAAATAATTGTTATGGGTTTTTCGGTGTTTCCCATCGTCACCTTGTATCTCTGGAAGTTTTGTGTCTTCCGATTGACATAGCTCCGCATTTTTACAGTCATGCTGCTGACTAGTTTTAATTAGTTGTATCTCTTTATTTATGTTATCGACTTCTCTACAAAGAGTGGTCATAACTTTGAGTAGATCTTCCATAGTAGTTTCCTCAGTTTGAGTAGCTTTGTCTTGATATGTAATCTGCAATTGTATTTTTGTCAGTACATATCACCTCGATTGTAAATGTGAAGTTTAATATATTTAATACGAGTCTCCGTATTTCTTTGGTTGTAACTGAGTCTTGTACTTTCCTCGTTAACCACCATTTCACCTGCGTATTATCTGTTCTAATAATAAACTTATTATATACAATATATGGTTCAAAAGCTAATAAACATTTATATATTGAGTATAATTCTTTTCTATTTATTTCTCATTTTATTTCGGGATTTGTAAATGTGCCTGAATAATACCTGCAATGATGTTCTATTTTTTCTTTATCATACCTGTATTTTAGTACTCCTCCATAGCTTATTTCACTAGCATCGGATTCTACTATATAGGTGAATTTGTTATTTTCGTCTGGGAAACATAATTTTGGTAAATTCTTACATAGTGATTTTATTTTTCTTATTTGTTCTTGGTCTTTATCATCAAAATTATATTCTACATCTTTCTTTAATTTCTTATGTAATGGTTTTAGACTTTCTGCTAATTTTGGTATATATTCTCTTACTTGATTTACTAACCCTAAAAACGACTGTAGTTTCTTTTTTGTATCTATCTGTTCATCAGAATTTATTATTTTTTGTACTATGTGTGGCTGCATTTTTATATCATTTTTATCTATTTCTATTCCTAAGAATTCTATTTGATTTTTCATTATTTCAGCTTTTTTCTTACTCAAACTAATTCCTGAATACGTAATAATATGTATAAATTTTTCTAGTAATTTTATATGTTCATCTTGTGTTCTTGAATACAAGAGTATATCATCTATATATACTATGCAATTTTCTAATTGGTTGAAGTAATTATCAATGAAATGCTGGTATCTTCCTGGTGCATTTTTATATCCAAAAGGTAATACGTTCCATTCATAAAATCCTTGGGGTACTGTAAATGCTGTTAGTTTTTTAGATTTTTCTTCTAGCTTAAGGTGGTAAAAGTCTGATTTGCAATCAAATTTACTAAAATAATTATATCCTTGGACTTGTCTTATTTTTAATATCTTATTTGGTATTGGATAATTGTATGTTTTAGTTTTGGCATTTAAGTTTCTATAATCAATAACCATCCTACTTTTCCCTCTTTTTTGTTCGCTATGTTTATTTACTATAAATGCAGGGCTTGTATGTTTGCTATTACTTTCTTGTATATATTTATTTTCTAATAATTCTTCTATGTGCATTTTGAATTCTTTTAGATCATCAAAATTGTATTTGAGAGGTTTTTGGGTAATTATACTATTTTCATCAATTAATTCTATTTTTACTTTGGTTTTATGTTTTTCCCATCCTTTTAAGGGATTTTCACTATATAATGGTTCTAATCGATCTTGAATGATTTTTAGTTTATCTATAGCAAATATAATTAGTTCTATTTTATGCTCATTTGTTTTTATATTTTCTAATTTCTGGGTAATTTTCTCACTTCCTTTTATCCATGGGGTAGGTTTTCTATTTTTATTATATACTCTTTTAGCTCCTACTTTGTGTTTACATGGTGTAGTAAACCACCAGTGCGTTTTTGTTATTATATGTGGATATAGTTTTTCTAGAAACGGCATTCCTAAAAGTATATCTTTGTTTGTGAATTCATAGCTATATATTTCTTCTATGGTTAATATCTTATCCCATATTTGTAGTTTTATGTTTTTTGCTTTATGATTTATCATGCTCCCTTCATTATTAAATCCCGTTACTACTATCGGTGTGGTTAATTTTTCCCATTTTTCATCTGGTAGACAATTATGTTTACACATATTAGCTTCTGCTCCTGTATCTATCATCGGGGTATAGTATCTATTGTAGTAATTTTCTACTATTATTTTGGCAAGTATATATATTTTCATTTTTATTTCATATTGTTCGTTTTATTATGTCTTTTTTATTTTTATATGTAACAGTTAACTGGGTGTTTTCTAAATTATACGGTTTCATGCCTTCTAACCATTTTATTCCTAATATGATATTTTTATCTCCATGATATATTTTAAAATTTATTACCATTGGTATCCTGCCAATGATTAATTCTTTTTCTACTGTTTCTCTTAATGCTGTAAATTCTTTTGGTAATTCTGGCTGTTCTGTAGAATTTATTTCTTCTTCTGTTACCAATTCTCTTGTTATATAATTTTCTTCCTGACCTGTATTTATTGTTATAATAAATTTTCTTTGTTCTAATATTCCAGTTATATAATAGTGATATAGCTCTATTTCTTTTATTTTTACTGAATTTCTTGATGATTGAGGTGTTTCACTATGACTTTTTCTTTTAAATGTGCTTATCCTGTCGCTTACTATTTCTAGATCTTCTTCTATGTCAATTTCCTTATAGCTATAATCATTGTTATCTATTACTGTGACAATTTGTTCAAATGGATTCTCTATTTTTATCCTATTAATTTTGTTTTTTGCTGTTATTTTATGTTTTGTTGTTAAGACATATAAATTTTTACATCTTGCTGTAAGTATTTTACTACCTGGGGCTAGTTCGATTCCTGTCATTTTCCAATATAGTACTAATGATTTATCTATATTCCTGTCATTTATTGCTACTGAATAGTTGGCGCTTATTATGAATTTAAATTTTTGGTATATTAGATTTCCTTTTACTGCACTTATTATACTTTTTCCTATAGGTTCAATTATTCTGTCATCTGCTAAATATATTTCTATAGGTGTATCTATACCTTCTCTAAAACATGCTTTTATTAATATTTCTGTTCCTCCTAGATGTACATATTTTATTGGTTCTTTAGCCTGTATTGCTTGTATTTCTTTATTTATTATTCTCTTATTTATTATAGGTATTTTTGCATTTCCTTTGGTATATTTACAATCTATTATATTGTAATGACCTTTCCGGTCATTTACACGTTTAAGTTTTGAAGTCAAGCAAATCGACAAAAGATATCGTAAGACCTTTAACAAAATGTTCTGAACCTTGGGTCAAATGTATCGGAGCTTTTCTCCCAATATATAAAGAGTTAGAAGTCCCCCGAAATACCAAATCGAAGGTCTACGAGTCTAGTTTCCAACGCACAAAACCTCACGTCCAACCGATCTCGGAGTAAAGAGTTATGACTGTTTTTACCGCGGACTGTCTGGCAGAAAACGGGTTACGAACCGGGTCGCGAACCGGGTCGGGTTAAACTCGATTTAAGCCTCAACGTCACGTTTTAAAATGCCATTTCAGTTCCGAAACAGTGATAAAACATAAGGGAGGATCCCGAGAGAATTCTTGAGTATCGAAATCGTGCGTTGGCGAATTACGAGCTTAAACTTAAGAATTTTTAGCATCGTGCGTATATTTGAAATATTTATTTAAAAGTTGAATTTGGTAAAAATTATATTATTATTACCTTTCCAAAATATTTTAAAAGGTTTATGAAAAATATCTTTTATACGATATAAGTGTATATGTATTTATTTTATAAGGTTTTTTATACTCCGTAATATTTTAACGGAGATAGTAAATTTAGTTATGTTAAAATTTATTATTATAAAATAGTAGGTTTTGTTTGAAATAATTTTCTATGAATTATGATATATTTAAAATATTATATTTATTTTACCACGAATCTATGCAATACCCGAGTACATACATAATGGGGTAACAATAATCTTGTGGCTACACTCCACTTCCACGTGGAAGCAAAGTGGAGTGTACAGCAATGTTGTAAGTATGTGCTGGCGTAGATTCATGATAAGCTTAGGATAGTGGTTGTTTTCAATTAAATGTTAAGGAGTATTAATTAGCTAATGTATGTATACGTTGCCTACATCTATACAACTCTTCATAACTCACATTTTCAGCCACCTTGGCAGTTCTTATATATATACTGCTTGTTGAAGGAAAGTTTTGTGGGAAAGTATCTTGACAATCTATGTAATCATCAATTATTATCTACGTCAAGTTGTTCCATCCCAAATCGATTCCGATTCTGATTTAGTTTTGGATTTTCTTGGAGTGGTTCGAGCTTGGACATCGTTGTTCTAGCAGCTTGTCGTCGGACGACAGGTAGGTTACGGTTTATTTTCCCTAGACTCCGTATATATAAAATAAAATTGTATTAATGGACATCCTTGGGTTGGTTTATTAGGTTGGTACCACAGACCTCGACCGCTTTATTCATGTCCGCCTACTTTTGTTCCTCCGTTGCTTGTAGTATTTGTCGTTATATTTTATTTACCCTTGTGGTCCTGTGAGGCCTTGTTGACTCTGGAACATAGAAGGTGGGATTTTGGGAATGTCCGCGAGTCCCGGGCATAGAATTATCCTTCTAGGCTGGTTATGCTTGCTGAGTAGCTGTGGGCCTGTGCAGGGTCGATAGGTTGATTGTGAGCTGCGGGGCAGCTATTGTGTGTGATCATACCATTTCCATGCATATAAAGAGTTTTTATCCATGTTTTACTGTGGTTTTGGCTTCGGGCCTACTGGCACTGTTTTCTAAACCTTGCATGGCCCGGGGGGCCCATTTTTGATGGAAATGATTTGGAAATGGTTGATTTCACTTGTGGAGATTTTTGGGCAAGAAAGTAAAATTATGTTTAAAATCATCAGTTTTACGATTATCGCTAGACTCGGCAGGGCCGGGTGCTAGTTGAGTTTTCTTGCTACTTGAGATGATTTTTAGCCTCGGTCGGACCGAGCACCTGAGATGACTTTTTACTGTTTAGACCCGGCTACGCCCGGGCACCCTTGGAGGGGTTTTTGAGATATTTCCTACTATTTTTAGTCCTGGACAGGGTCTGGGCATGCATATTCGAGACTGGGTCTCTATCTTGATATCGAGATTGGGTCTCTATCTTTATACATGTTCTGATACTGAGTTTGAATATGGGGTCTGGGACCTCCATGGACCTTGCTATCCGGGCCAGGGGCTACGGGCTGCGTGTGCCGGAAGAGGGGTATACGGTGGAGTAGAGGTATACGGGCAGAGTCCTTCCATGGAACCTACCTGCTGGGCCGGATCGGCGCCGGAGGGGTACATACAGAGATACTATGGCACTTGAGATCTTCATGCATCATATCATTCATGGTTCGAGGTTCCACCCTTGTTTGCTGTTTGCTGATTGTACGCTCCGGTAGTATGGGATGCCGGAGGGTTTGTTTTCACTTGTTTGTGTTCCTCGGTTGTATGGGCGGCTGGGGGACTGTAGGTAGACTTTTGCTTTTACTTACAGAATTGTTCGCTATTATGGATAAGTATGAGATTGGCATGACTAGTTGAGTTTGATTCATGTCTCTGAGCATGCCTATTATTACTCTTTCTCTCTTCTTCTTACACTTGAGGTTACCGGTATACCGTCCATTTCGTAAACTTATTTTGTATACACTGTTGTTGCAAGGACCCCAGGTGCGTTATTTCTTACTTTCACCTGCGCCTATGGTGTGTATATTCTGCTTACTAGCCTCATATGTGGTTCTGTTGATTTCCCTCTGGGCTAGTTCCTGTGTATCTTTCGTTGATTTCTGTGACTACTTACTTCTATTCTGTCTATTACTACGCTTTTATCTTATATGTGCCCAGTCGGCCTATGATACCTACTGGGTACCTTATGCTTCGCATTTGGTGCTCACCCCTACCCCTGCATCTTTGGGTGCAGATCCTGGCGTGGGCCATCGCCGTTAGATCGCTGTGATTCGTGCTTGGAGATCTGTTGAGGACTACTTCGGACTGAGGGTGAGCTCTTGGCGATCGGAGCTTAGCTTTAGTTTATCTGTTGCTTCATGTACTCTATTACCATTCAGAGACATCTGTATATATTCTTTTGGTTCATTTGCACTCCATGTATGTAGTTTGGCTCTGTACTATGATACCATGTCTTGGGTTCGGTTTAGTTTCCGCATATGTATATATTTATATCCCTGTTATCTATTTTATTCGTCTTATTCCCTTATTTGCTAGATAGTAGCCCATTACTAACTGTTCTGGGCTACAAGGATTGGTTCACCTACCGGGGGTTGTAGGTGCCATCATGACCGAGAAATCGGGTCGTGACAGTACTCATTCTTGATGACGTTTCCGGTATTTCATTACTTGTTCGTTTTGACGTTTCTATTCTTTCCTTTACTATTTCTAAGTCTTCGTCTATGTCCATTTCTGCGTAACTATAATCATTATTATCTATAACTGATACTATTCTTTCGAACGGATTTTCTATTTTAATTCTATTTATTTTATTTCTAGCTGTTATTTTATGTTTTGTTGTAAGGATATATAAGTTTTTACATCTTGCTGTAAATATCTTACTTCCTGGTGTTAGTTCTATTCCCGACATTTTCCAGTATAAAACTAATGATCTATCTATATTTTTATCATCTATTGCTACTGAATAATTTGCACTTATTATGAATTTAAATTTTTGGTATATTAGATTACCTTTTACTGCACTTATTACATTTTTTTCTATAGGTTGTATAATTCTATCATCCGCTAAGTATATTTCTATAGGGGTATCTATTCCTTCTCTAAAACATGCTTTTATTAGTATTTCTGTTCCTCCTAAATGTACGTATTTTATTGTATTTTTTGCTTTTATATCTTGTATTTCTTTATTTAGTACTTTTTTATTCAAGATTGGTATTCTAGCTTTACCTTTAATGTATTTACAATCTATTCTATGTTCTCTTTGGCTTATTACATAATATTTTTCTTTTTGTCTTTTAAACCAATTTTTTATTGTTGGTACCTCTAATATTTTATCTATGCTTAGATCTAATTCTTTTCCCTTTATTTGTTCAAATATATTGGTGTCAAATATTATTTTTTGTTCTGAGGATTGTTCATCTTGGTGTTCTTCTTGTTGTATTATCCTTATATCTTTTTCAGTCATAATTTTCTTCTTCCGATTCTTCTATATTATTATTTATATCGTTTTCGTTTTCGTTTTCTGATAATTCATTTTCTGATAATTCATATATACTATCTTCACTTTCTAATTCATAATCTATATATTCCATTTGTGTATATTTATCATCTCCTATTATTATTTCGGTAATTTATTTTTTCTTTGGATTTTTTGGTAATTTGCAATCTTTAGCTAAGTGTCCTAGTTTTTCACAATAGTAACAAGTACATTCCGTTAATTTTTTCTTTGTTTTATATGGTCTTTTATATTTGTAATTCTTTACATAATATCTTCTTCTTGGTTTTTTGTACTTATATTTTGATTTATATGGTTTATATTTACTACTATATCTTTTTATTTTCTTATGTTTTTTATAATATTTATCTGTGCATCCGAATTGGGGTGCTGTTCTATCTTTACAACATGCTAAATTCCTTACTAATATTTTATTCATTTTAATATTTTCTTTATGTTTTTCACATAATTCCATAAACCAATTTTGTAAAAATTTTATTCGAGCTCCTAGGGTATCTGCTAATTCTGCTTCATTCCAATTTTTTATTATTTTTGAACTAAAAGGTTCTGGTAATTTAGTAAAATATAATTTTCTTATTTCTTTACTTTCATCTGGATTATATGCTCCTTTATAAATTTATTATAAACAATATATGGCTCAAATACTAACAAACATTTATATAATCCAAATAGTTCTTTTCTATTTATTTCCCATTTTAATTGTGGTTCCGTGTATGATCCCGAATAATATCTACAATGATGTTCAATTTTTTCATTATCATATCTATATTTGAGAATTCCTCCATAACTGTGATCACTAGAATCAGTTTCTACTATGTATGTAAATTGCCTTTTTCATCCGGAAAATATAGTTTTGGTAGTCTTTTACACAAAGTTTTAATCTTTTTTATATGCATTTTATCTTTTTCGTCAAAATGGTATTCTACATCTTTCTTTAATTTTTTCTGCAGTGGTTTTAAGTTTTCTGCTAATTTAGGGATATATTCTCTTACTTGGTTAACTAATCCTTATTACCTCAATTGTAAATGTAAAATTTTGTATATTTAATACAAGTCTTCTTATTTCCTTCGTTGTCACCGAGTCAGGTATTTTTCGCGTTATCCACCACTTTACTTGCGTATTATCTGTTCTTACAATAAATTTGTTATAAACAATATATGGCTCAAATGCTAACAAATATTTATATAATCCAAATAGTTCTTTTCTATTTATTTCCCATTTTAATTGTGGTTCCGTGTATGATCCCGAATAATATCTACAATGATGTTCAATTTTTTCATTATCATATCTATATTTGAGAATTCCTCCATAACTGTGATCACTAGAATCAGCTTCTACTATGTATGTGAATTGCCTTTTTTCATTTGGAAAATATAGTTTTGGTAGTTCTTTACACAAATTTTTAATCTTTTTTATATGCATTTTATCTTTTTCGTCAAAATGGTATTCTACATCTTTCTTTAATTTTTTCTGCAGTGGTTTTAAGTTTTTTGCTAATTTAGGGATATATTCTCTTACTTGGTTAACTAATCCTAAGAATGATTGTAGCTTCTTTTTTGTGTCAAGTGTCTTATTTAAATTAATTATTTTATGTACTATATGCGTTTGCATTTTTATTCCATTTTTATCTATTTGTATACCTAAGAATTCTATTTTATTTTTCATTATTTCTGCCTTCTTTTTACTTAAACTAATTCCTGATATTTCTATGATGTGTATAAACTTTTCTAGTAATTTTATATGTTCTTCCTCTGTTCTGGAATATAATAGTATATCATCTATATATATTATGCAATTTTCTAATTGGTTGAAGTAGCTATCCATAAAATGTTGGTATCTACCTGGTGCGTTTTTATATCCAAAGGGTAATAAATTCCATTCTTAAAATCCTTGTGGTACCGTAAATGCTGTTAGTTTCTTAGATTCATCTTCTAGTTTTAAATGGTAAAATCCTGATTTGCAGTCAAATTTACTAAAATAATTATATCCTTGTTTTTGCATTTAAATTTCTATAATCTATAACCATTCTACTTTTTCCTCGTTTTTGTTCACTATGTTTATTTACTATAAATGCTGGACTAGTATGTTTACTGTTACTTTCTTGTATGTATTTATTGTCTAATAATTCTTGTATATGCATTTTAAATTCTGTTAGGTCCATAAAATTGTATTTTAAAGGTTTTTGGATTATTATACTATTTTCATCTATTAGTTCAATTTTTATTTTTGTTTTATGTTTTTCCCATCCTTGTAAGGGATTATCATTATATAGTAGTTCTAATTTATCTTGGAGTAGTTTTATTTTATTTATAGAAAATATGATTATTTCTATTTTATGGTTGCTTGGTGTTATATTTTCTAGTTTTTGGGTAATTTTCTCACTTCCTTTGATCCATGGTGTTGTTTTTCTTAATTTATTATTTACTCTTTTTGCTCCTACTCTTTGTCCACATGGGGTAGTAAACCACCAATGTGTCTTTGTTATAATATGTGGGAATAATTTATCTAAGAATGGCATTCCTAGTAATATATCTTTATTTGTAAATTCATAACTATATATTTCTCCTATGGTTAGTATTTTATCCCATATTTGTATTTTTAGATTCCTTGCTTTATGTGTTATCATACTTCCTTCATTGTTAAATCCCGTTACTACTAAGGGTGTTTTCAATTCTTCCCATTTATCTTCTGGTAGACAATTATGTTTACACATGTTAGCTTCTGCTCCTGTATCCATCATAGGTGTATAATATCTATTATAGTATCCCTCTACTATTATCTTGGCAAGTATATATATTTTTGTCATTTATTATGTTAATTTATTATTTTATCATATTAAGGTTCTTTTGATTACTACCTTTTTATTTTCATAACTTATTGTTAATTGCTTATCTTCTAGGTTATATGGTTTAACTTTTTCTAACCACTTTGCTCCTAGCGTGATATTTTTATCTCCTTGATATATTTTGAAATTTATTAATATTGGTATTCCTCCAATAATTAATTCTTTTTCGGTTGTTTCTTCAATTTTTCTTAATGCTTTTGGTAATTCCGAACTTTGTTGTTCATTTGTTATTATTTCTTTTTCTGGTATTAATTCTCTTGCAATATAATTTTCTTCTTGTCCTGTATTTATTAATATTAAATATTTCCTTTGGTCCATTAATCCTGTTATGTAGTAATGATATGGTTTTATTTCTTCTATTAATTTTGGTGGAGTTACATAATTTATCCTTCTTGATGTACTCATTCTTGATGATGTTTCCGGTATTTCATTACCTGTTCGTTTTGACGTTTCTATTCTTTCCTTTACTATTTCTAAATCTTCGTCGATGTCCATTTCTGCATAACTATAATCATTATTATCTATAACTGATACTATTCTTTCGAATGGATTTTCTATTTTAATTCTATTTATTTTATTTCTAGCTGTTATTTTATGTTTTGTTGTAAGGATATATAAGTTTTTACATCTTGCCGTAAATATCTTACTTCCTGGTGCTAGTTCTATTCCCGACATTTTCCAGTATAAAACTAATGATCTATCTATATTTTTATCATCTATTGCTACTGAATAATTTGCACTTATTATGAATTTAAATTTTTGGTATATTAGATTACCTTTTACTGCACTTATTACACTTTTTTCTATAGGTTGTATAATTCTATCATCCGCTAAGTATATTTCTATAGGGGTATCTATTCCTTCTCTAAAACATGCTTTTATTAGTATTTCTGTTCCTCCTAAATGTACGTATTTTATTGTATTTTTTGCTTTTATATCTTGTATTTCTTTATTTAGTACTTTTTTATTCAAGATTGGTATTCTAGCTTTACCTTTTATGTATTTACAATCTATTATATGTTCTCTTTGGCTTATTACATAATATTCTTCTTTTTGTCTTTTAAACCAATTTTTTATTGTTGGTACCTCTAATATTTTATCTATGCTTAGATCTAATTCTTTTCCCTTTATTTGTTCAAATATATTGGTGTCAAATATTATTTTTTGTTCTGAGGATTGTTCATCTTGGTGTTCTTCTTGTTGTATTATCCTTATATCTTTCTCAGTCATAATTTTCTTCTTCCGATTCTTCTATATTACTATTAATATCGTTTTCGTTTTCGTTTTCTGATAATTCATTTTCTGATAATTCATATATACTGTCTTCACTTTCTAATTCATAATCTATATATTCCATTTGTGTATATTTATCATCTCCTATTATTATTTCGGTAATTTGTTTTTTCTTTGGATTTTTTGGTAATTTGCAATCTTTAGCTAAGTGTCCTAGTTTTCCACAATTGTAACAAGTACATTCCTTTAATTTTTTCTTTGTTTTATATGGTTTTTTATATTTGTAATTTTTTACATAATATCTTCTTCTTGGTTTTTTGTACTTATATTTTGATTTATATGGTTTATATTTACTACTATATCTTTTTATTTTCTTATGTTTTTTATAATATTTATCTGTGCATCCGAATTGGGGTGCTGTTCTATCTTTACAACATGCTAAATTCCTTACTAATATTTTATTCATTTTAATATTTTCTTTATGTTTTTCACATAATTCCATAAACCAATTTTGTAAAAATTTTATTCGAGCTCCTAGGGTATCTGCTAATTCTGCTTCATTCCAATTTTTTATTATTTTTGAACTAAAAGGTTCTGGTAATTTAGTAAAATATAATTTTCTTATTTCTTTACTTTCATATGGATTATATGCTCCTTTGTAATAATAGTTTTTAAATGCACAAATATACTCATCTAGATAGCACATATTACATATTGCTAATTTTGACATTAAATTTTTGTTTATAGTTTTTTCTTTATTTTGTTCTTCTATTTCCGTCGTCATACTACCAAATTCATTTCTTATTGCTATTTCATATTTAAATAATATTTCCGTAGCTGATGTGGCATCTGTTCCATCATATTTTTTATCACTTCTTAATGTTTCTAGACTTTCATTTGTTAAATTTTGTAACCATAATTTTACCGTTCCTATGAGTGTTCTTTCTATATATCCTGGTGTTTCAGCTATCGATATTTTATTGTCTATTAATTGTTTCGAGATATATCCTGTCCATAATTGAATTGTTTTATTTATATCTGCTACACAATCTAGATCTAAAAAATTATTTTGTTCAGTTATCTGCCTTGGTGTCCATTTTTTATTCGGCCTTTCTTCCCATAACGTTTTATTTTTATCATATGAATTATAGTCTATCCTATAGTAGCTTGGATTTAATTGCTTTGGATTCTTTACTCCTGATGTACTTGGTTTATCATCAGTGCTCATATCTCCTGTATTTATTTCTGGATTTATTTTTGCTTTTTCCGTTTTTTCTATTAGTTCGGTATATGTTTCACTTGTTTCCGAATAGTTTTCTCCTAGATCTTTATCATTATAACTTTCGTCACTTATTTCGTCTACACTTATTTTTGGTAGATTGTCTTGTTCTTCTTCTATTTGTAATTTAAATTTTTCTATTTCATTTGTCAGTTTTAACTCTTGTTCCTCTTCTCTTCGTTTTTCTTTTTCTTTTTGCTTACTTGCATATAATTGTTTTAGCATTTCTAATTCTTTTTCTAGTTCTATTATTTTAGTGTTTTTTACTTCTTCTATTCGTTGTATTTTTTCTTTAGTTTGTTGTTGTATTTTTTCAATTTCTCGTTTCCTATCTATTTCTTCATTTTCTTTTGTTATTCTAACCATTGCGGTTAATTTATCTTCTAATTTTACCGTTTCTTTTTCTAACATTAAATTTAGATTATCTCCTATTTTTTTATATCTTCTTCCTAAATTAGAAAATACTATTGTTATCTTTAATCCTTCCGGATTTACATATGTTTTTTCTTCTAATGCGAATTCTTCTTTATTCATTTATAAATTATGTTGGTATTTATATTCTAGACTGTCTATTTGTAATTGTAATTCTAATATAACTCTTCTTTGTGCTAATAGGGATTTATGGCAAACTCCTGCAAATATATTAGCGTTTAGTCTATTTTGTCTATGTTTTAATTCTTGTCTTTTTTCTGTAATTATTTCTTTAAGCTTTTGTCTGTGTTTGTTATTGTGATTAGTCATTGTTTCTTTAAGTATTTAATGTATTTATATTCTATTTTAGATATGGTATTAATTAATTTGTTCAATTTGTTATTATCAGTTTTTGTAATACTGAGTTGTTTATATTCCGGGTATAGTCTTTTTAATTTTCTTCTTGATTTTCTTTTCTTCTTACTAATAACTCCTGACTGCTCTGATACCATTTTTGGAGTCCCTGTGCGCGGTATGTGTGCGAAAGTATTCTTATTCATTATTTTTAATTGAGTTTATATCTGGATATATATCTGATTCGTATGGCCAAAAATCTTATGTAGAATTAATGATTTTATCAAGTATAATTTGTTGTAAATCTCTGTTAAGATTAACTATTTTAATGATAATGATTAATATTTTATCTTTAAAGAATATTTGGTATTTTGAGGGGTTACTTATTATTTTTAAGTCGTGGGTAGATTCATCCATTTTTGTAGTTGAGTCCATTATTTGCTGTTATTTTTATTTTTATGTGAGAAAGTTGCTTCATATAATTGTTTTTCTTTTATATGTGATTCTTGAAGGTTTATTATATTATTTTTCATATATTTTAAAAATTCAGTATCTCTTGTTTCTAAATAAATTTCTAAATTTTGTTTTATTAGGTATATTTGGAAGTTTATTAGTTCTTTGGTGTATCTCCATTTTTCAAATGATTCTGTATTCATATTTTTTATTGATCCGAATATAAATCTAGTTCGTATAAATCTAAGTTATTTATATCATCTAGTATAATTAGTTCTGTCCATCTTTGTTCCATTATTTCTATTATCTCAAAGGTAACTAAAATATCGTAGATTTTTCTCCTAATATCGTTATTAAGTTGTTTAAGGATATATAATATGAGTATTTTATAATTATTATCATCATTTATTAGGTATGTATTATTGCTCATTAAATCGATATTTATTCTTGTCATGTTTTTTACTAAACATATTCCCTCTAATCTCTTTGTTTATCATAAGGTTTATCATTTTTTAATAAGTTATTTTGAACAATCTCTTCTAGCCACTACCATGCTTTTCTTGCTTCAATCGTTTACCCTAACAGCGCCTCAACTTTGTCTACTCCCCTAAACGGCCTTCTTGCCTACCGGTTTCGACCTTAGGATGGCATAGTCTGGGCTTAACTACTCTCAGCAATATTTGTCCATGGCAAGCTTTCTTAAGATGTTCTTCATAACAGTACTAAAACATGATAAACAATTATGATATAAAAGAGATTATAAGGAATATAAAAGTTTAGCTATACATGACTGTGAATAAGTATACCTGATTTTTTAGCTCGTCTAGATGCTCCATAGCTTACTTAAAAGATATATTTTATTTATATAGATGGAAGGTTTACAAGAGAGGTGAGGGATTTTTTCTTTCTCTAATCTAATGCTCGATGCTCTATGATATGATCTGATGATCCTTCCCTTCATCCTCTTACCTCCTTATATAGAAGGAAAAACGACTTACTATTTACAAATGACTCTTACTATTCACAAATGACCTTTCATGAATGACCTTTACTGTTCATGAATGACTCTTACTATTTACTTTACGACTTTTTTATAATAAAACAAAAATTATACTGTTCCTATTTTTACATCTGTCCTATTATTTTATGACTTTTTTACAACACGGTACAAAAACTTAAATAGCTGATAGTGATATTTATCTACTTGACAATGACATCCACCTACTTATGGAAGACAAAACTCTACATTTTTTCTTTTCCTGCTTTCCACGTATCTTATTGCTTTTCGTCTTTTTCACGTATCTTCCTTTTTGTCTCTTCCACGTATCTTCTCTTTTCTCCATATTTTTGTTCCAGCTGTACATCTGGTATTTCTGTCATATCTCCTCCATTGCATTTTGAACAACGATGATCTGGATATTTATGACTAATTATCTTGCAGTATCTTGTTAATAGATTTTGAGAAATAAATTCATTCTTCAATGCTCTTGTCGTCGGTTTTTCTTCTGGTCTAAGTAATGATAATATCCATTGTTGGACTTTTTCCATATCTGCTTCTCTTACACTTCTTGAATTTGAATAAATCATTAATTGGTCTCTGGCGTAGTAGCTCCATATTGCATTTCCATTTAAATAATTATCTGCTAGCTCTTGAATAATGGTTGAAATTCCGATAATTCATTTATTTGCATAAAAATTGGGTATTTCGATCATAGGTATTTCTGGTTGTGTTATTATATCGTCTGGTAATATCATGTTTTTTGTCAATCCTAGTTTTACAACTTGGATCACTGGTTTTATCTCATCATATAATATCTCTGCTGGTGCTGTATAAGATTTCACATAGAATAAATTTCCTTTCGTAACTCTTTTGTAGGTTAGAAATGCTTGGTGTATTTCTGGTATTCCTTGTAGCTCTTCTCCGTCATATGTATATACTGTACTAAGTAGTCCATAATGGTAACATGTTTTGACTAAGTTTGAATTTGTCTTTGGTTGTGCGATAAGTCTGTTATATCCTTGTAATTTTTGGGTTATGTAGTCTTGGGTTGGGTCTGTAGTTGTAACTGATCTTGGGTTTAGGTTTAAATATGTCTGGATTCTATATATGTTTTGTATGTAGCTTTGGGACAAATGGTTGTATATCTTTTTCTCTTGGTGTAAACTTGCTGCGTATGTATTTATTTGGGGTGGTGCCATGACTGGTTTTTGTATTTTTTGAGTAAATGGGTTTGTGAACATTGTATTTAAATTGGTATTTTTGTATTGTGGTTTTGTAGGTTGTCCGCTTGTACCTGCACTTGTACCTGCATTATTAGCAAATAAATTATTTTGGGTTTTTCGGAGTTTCCCAACGTCTCCTTCTAGCTCCGGACGTTTATAGTCTTCCTGGGGACTGCTATCTTTAGCTTTAGACTTCAGATTAACTTCATTAGTCTTTAGCTTTTTTATCTCTTCATCCATACTATCCACTTTAATACAAAGTGTAGTAATGGCTTTGAGTATCTTATCCATTGTATTATCTTCTGGCTCAGTTTGAGTACCTTTGTCTTGATAGGTAGTCTGCAATAACATTTTTGTCAGTCCTTATTACCTCAATTGTAAATGTAAAATTTTGTATATTTAATACAAGTCTTCTTATTTCCTTCGTTGTCACCGAGTCTGGTATTTTTCGCGTTATCCACCACTTTACTTGCGTATTATCTGTTCTTACAATAAATTTGTTATAAACAATATATGGCTCAAATGCTAACAAACATTTATATAGGCTTAGAATTTCTTGGGTGTTACAGGACTCTTTCTTCAAGCAAGAACAAAATCAATAAACTAAATCAATATTTGCAACTATCAATTTTATATTTTAAACATGAAAATTCAATAGACCCATGCTAAATAACCAATTATGAGCACAAATAATCAACACCCATTCCCAAATTCAAACATCTGTTATGCACACAACCCTAGAATAGAATTTAGCTACTCGTATCAAAGGAATAAGAGAGGATACCAATTAGGTTTCCCAAAATTCCATTCATTATGTAATCTAAGTTCAAATTTCAACCTCCAAATCTCTTATAAATGGTCTTTTTCAATAGGGAAGAAGAAGAGAGAAAGTGTACTCTGTCACTCTCTTTCTTAGGAAAGTAAAAACTATTGAATAATTCTTAGTACAGATCCCAAAAGGGTAAATTTCCTAAATACATCACAAACAATTGGACAAAATTGCCCTTCAGGGCATGTGCAATGTGAAGGGCAAAGGCACCTATGATCGTCCCTTGAGATTTGCGGATTGCAGGTGCCCAGCTTCTCAATCAGTGAAGAACTAGCAACTTGTGAAGTTAGGTGAGAGGGAATGGGAGATCGCCCTTGGTGAAGTGCAACTCGCATGCAGATGATTGTTCAAGATCCAATGTGAGTTGGCACTTGTGAAATGCAGGTGCCTTCTTGTGGCTCGCATATTATCTCACCCTTCTCGACAGAACTTTACCCTTTTTGATCATCTTTGTACTTCAACTCCATTTTAAGCTCTTTTGGGTTCAAATACTTTTCTTTATTCATTTGACTAAGAGTACATGCGTTTATGACAATAAAGGCAATAAATAACTCTAATTCACATCAAAGCATGGAAATAATTCATAAATAAAGGCTCAATAAGTTGGTAGATTACCAACTTATCAAACCCCCAAACTTGAACTATTGCTTGCCCTCAAGCAAGACACTCACAAGATAATGAATAAAATAGGTTCTTAAAACACAAGTGTTGTATACAACATTGTTTTGACTCCAAAACTTATGAAAATATCAAACAAATGACTCAAAACAAAAAGACTCAACTACGATGCTCATCTCAATTGGTATCACCAAAATCTCAAGGCAAGTACCCATTTCAAAACTCTTATAAAAACAATTCACTTTACATTCAAAAGCAGGGGATTTGTAATTCTAAATAAGATTATCAAGCTTCTAAAGTCATTGGCATTGACCTTCAAGGTTTGCCTCGAGATTCGACATATAACTTGTCTCATTCATTCATCTCAATTAAAATAGAGACTTCATTATTCATTTCAAGTGTGTGATGCCACTCACCATAGGAGAGAATCTCACTCACAATCATGCATTTTATAATAAAGGGATTATAAGAGAACCAAAAAGACTCTCACTCTCTCAAATAAGTCCGAGTGCATATGCATTGAACCATAGTTTTGCCCTTCATGTAATTCTCCACTAAATAGAGTTACCAAGCTAGGAATCACTAAGGACTTATGGGCAATGATGCGGGCTAGGGTTAAGGTGAGGATTACATTTGGCTCAAGTGACTAAACCTTCTTAAGGCTATTTTTATTCATTCAATGCACCACTCACTTTTTTGAACATTAACTTCACCTTATTTCTCCCTCACACAACTCAAGATTCCCTTTAACTTTATTCATTCAACAACCTTTTGTTACACTCATTTGGTAGCACCAATTTCTTCTTTCTTTTCCATTCATTCTATAGATGGAATATTTTTTAAGCAATTTTCATTTTAAACATAAGGTGCTACCTTGCATTGAATCACAACTCCTATTCTTCTCCACATTTTATGTATACACCCCAAAACTTAGGCTTTTCCCTATGTTAACATTTCAATTCCTCCCCCCCCCCTAAACTTAGACTTTTAGCCTACATTTCACTTTTTAGCTATTTGGGAGAAGTGCAAAGATAGAGGATCCAAAAAGGGTTAAGTTATCTAACAAGGTGCCAAAGAAAAGTCACAAGCTCAAAGGGGCTTACTAGGATCAATTTAAGGGAAGTCAATTTGGGGTAAAGTGGCTATTCAAAAAGGACCTAAGGTCATCTTTCAATCTCAGTGAAATCTAGGATTTCACATTGAATCACATTTGGGGAAAGTTCTAGACAACACACATACACAAGAACAAAGTAAAACCTTGCCACACTACGCATCACAACACAAGAATTTCACAACTAGTCTCAAAATCAATTAGGACAAATGACTTTTGACAAGCTATTTCAAGTTTTACACACTCATTTGTGAATCAATCAAGCCAAACAGAGAATCTGCAAGTCATGACAAGAGAATTCCTTTAGTAAAAATCATTTTCCCCTAGTTCCATCAATTTGCAAACTTCTTGCCAAGAAAATATTTGGTGGCCTATTTCGAGACAAGCAAAACATGGACTCAGATAGAAAATAAAACTTGGCATTTTATCTTAAGAAATTTGCCTCTCAATCTACCATAGGAAAATACCAACACGGTTTGACACAAAAATAAACAAAAGAAAACATTTGCTCCTTGGTAAAAAACCGTGCCCATTTTGATACAAGCAAAACACGAACTCGGTTAGACACTACTTTGCATTTTCCCTGAATAAAGTTGCCTCTCAATCTATCATAGGGAATTACCAACCCAGTTCGACATAAAAATAAACAAAAGAAAATATTTGCTCGTTGGAAAAGAACTGTAGTATAAAGAAAACCCTTGGAGTTTATTCGACTAATCTACTATTAATAAGGCAAAAATTGAGCTATGCGCTTATGGATCAATGGAAAATGAGGCCTAAGTGTAGGAACTAAGTGCATTTTCAAAGCACGGGTAGTACAATAATTAAGAGTGTAGGACCAACCCGGCGATAAGGCAACTCGCACAATTTCAACACAAGGCAACAATTTGTTAATTAAACATGATTCACAAAGGAAGTGTAGTAATTGCACCACCAAACTCAAACAAAACATTTACCTCAATGCACTAAAATGACAGAAGTGATAAAGGAGGTCCACTCCTTGAAATATATCATCATGAGAAGAGGGGAGAGTCGCATAGTGACAAGGGAGAAATGCTCGAGGCCGTCACATATCACAGATGAAATTGAAAAGTTGCTAGTAATCTGCCCTGAATCTGGGAAATAAAGTGCAGGCCGCGGAATGAGAGGTGTGAGTCACATGCGGTCATCACAGACTGCACTGAAAAATGCTTAAAGTTATCAGTAATCTAGTTTGAGATGTGAAATAGCTTGCGGTCCACAAAATAGATGATGCGATTTGCATGTTAGGGTGCATGTGCAGTCTGAAACTTCATCGGAGTACCAGTGTTCTGCTTGCTTCTTGAAAAGTTGGGTGTGATGCGCATATTGTGGCGTGTAGTTTGCATAATCTGATGCATGGGACTCAAAGTTGGAGGTAGATCTATCAAGAATTTGCGGGAGTAGTTTTCTTCCTTCTAAGCACTCTAAAACCATTGGAATCATCACCTACCTAAGGATTTAAAAAAAAAAAAGGGAAAAGAAAGATATAACATTGAAATTAAGATGGATACTTGGTTTTCCTCCCAAGACACCCTTGGTTTAACATCACAGCTTGACAACGGTACCTCACAATCATGGTTCATCGAGGTAAGTCACTCATATAAGCGTGACTTCTTATGGAATGCCAAAATATTTCTTAACTCGTTGCCCATTCACTTTAAATTTTGAGCCATTTTCAGCTTCCAACTCAATCGCTCCATTTGAAAAAACATGAGATACCTTGAACGGACCAAACCATTTGGACTTAAGATTACCCGGAAAGAGATGGAGCCTAAAGCTAAATAAAAGCATCCAATTGCCAGGAAAAAATTCTTACTTCAGTATTTGCTGATCATGATAATGCTTTATTTGGGACTTATAGAGTGAGGCACTCTCATAGGCCCACATCCGTAATTCATCTATCTCATTGATATCTTCAACCCGAGCATGAGCAACCTTTTCCTAATTCAGGTTCAACCTTTTTAAAGCCCACATGGATTTATGATCTAACTCCACAAGAATATGACAAGATTTTTGAAAGTCCATTTGGTATGGGGACATATGGATGGGAGTTTTATATCTGGCTCTATAGGCCCATAATGCATCATTAAATTTTCGTGCCCAATCCATTTTATTGGAATTCACCATTTTTGTGAGAATAGACTTGATCTCCTTTTGGATACTTTAACTTGGCCGCTTGTTTGTGGATTATACGAGGTGGAAACCATCAGGTAAGACTTGGCTTGGCATCTTTCTCAACCATCAAATACCTAATCATGGCATGATCCGTGTGTAACACTACTTTGGTCCTCAATGGGTATGCCCAAAATTTTTCAAAAGTAAACACAATTGCAAGCAATTCATGTTCGATCATGTATAGTTTGTTTGGGTTACATTCAAGGTTTAGCTATATTAATAGATCAGATGAAAAATCATATCTCTTCTTTGACCAAGCATCCCCCCCAAGGCTATCCCACTAGCATCGCACATTAGCTTAAATGGTTTTGCCTAATCGGGTTCTACAATGATAGGGGTTGAGGTTAGCTTTTCCCTCAACATGAGAAATGCTTTCATGCAATTATCTTCAAAATAAAACTTAGCATCCTTGTCTAGTAATTTTCACAAAGTATGGGCCACGTTAGAGAAATATTTAATGAATATACTATAGAATCTGGTGTGACCAAAGAAGCTTCTAACCCTTTTTGCCATTTTCAGAGGGGCTAACCTAGAAATTACCTTAATTTTTACTTGGTCAACTTCAATTCCCTTTTCGGATATTTTGTGACCTAGAACAATTCCTTCTTTACCATGAAGTCACATTTCTTCCAGTTTAGAACTAAATTAGTCTCTTCACATCTTTTAAGCACATCTTCCAAGTGAGATAGGCAATTTTCAAATGCATCTCCCACAACAGAGAAATCATCCATGAAAATCTCCATGGTGTCTTCTACAATTTTTGAGAATATTGACATCATGCACCATTTAAAAGTAGCTGAAGCGTTGCAAAGTCCAAACGACATTCTTTTGAGTGCAATGGTCCCATAGGGACAAGTGAATGTCATTTTCTCTTGATCTTCGAGAGAAATTAATATTTGATTATTACCCGAATACCCATCAAGGAAACAATAATGACTGCACCCCATTAATCGATCAAGCATTTGATCCATAAATGGAAGAGGGAAATGGTCTTTCTTCATTCACGCATTCAACTTCCTATAATCCATGCAAACTCTCCACCCGGTCACCAGCTGGAGGGCTATCATTTTATCCTTCTCGTTAGGCACTACAGTGATTCCTCCTTTCTTGGGTACGCATTGGACCGGACTAACCACGTGTTATCAGATATTGGAAAAATGACCCCGTATCCAACCATTTAATAATTTCCTTTTTGACCACCTCTTGCATAGGTAGGTTTAATCTTCTTTGATGCTCAATTAATATTGTGCAATCCTCTTGAAGGTTAATCTTGTGTGTACATATTCTTGGGGTAGGCCAATTATATCGGCAATGGTTTAACCAAGTGCTTGAATATGCTTCTTCAACACATCGAGTAATGCTTGTACTTTCCCTTCTTCTAAATTATTGGATATGATTACATGTAAGGTCTCATTAGCACCTACATAGGCGTACATCAAGTGCAAAGGCAAGGGATTGAGCTCCAACACCGAGGGTTCGACAATGGAGGGCTTGAATGGAGGAGTTTGTTTGTTCTTTAGATCAAGATCAAGTTTCGTCGGGGGGTAGGAATCAGATTCCATTCCTACCAAGGCACTACACACTTCCTCATACTCCTCAATCACTTTGAAATCATGGTTCAAAAAAACAGCCTCCAATGCTTTATCCATAAATCTTTCTTGTAATTGAAGCTCGACACTCTTCTTAATCTTATCGATTACAAAGACCATCTGGAGATCATTAGGTTGCTTCATGGACCTACAAACATAAAAAATTATCTCTTCAAATGTATTGAGCATGAGGGATATGCAATGTGAATATATATATATATATATATAACATGCTAAAATATTGATATGTTGTTAAAAACTATAAGTTGAACTGTGATATATAGGCCCAAACAAAATCATGCATAAAAATCTAAAATGCGGGATTAATCTGAAAAATATTATTAAAAGCTGTAAAAATGAGCTGAGGGCCTAGTATCTAACTGCTAAGTCTAATTCTGTGGGATATTTTGTTAACCAACATAAATCACGTGAGCTAAACATGGAGTCCAATGTATACGCTCTATCGAAAGGACTCAATATACCTTGCTAGGGTATAGAGGAATGACTAGCATGATAACTAGTTATGAAACCAAGTTGAGGGGCTAAAAAACCTACGATGGCACATAGTTCTGGGACTTTAGGGTACACTGAACCCTAGTCTAACTCAGTACTAAGTAATACTCCTAAAATTTATTCTGCTAGCTCATTCAAAACTGAGGTTCTGGAATACTGCATTAGAACATAACTAGTCTCAAACATTATTTTTCTAAAAACTATAAAATGTAGCTGACTAAATCCTGTTTGAAGCTCAATGCATGAAATCTAGGTTAAATTCTGAAGAAGACCAGTTCATGAGAAAAGACTACAATTTAGGGCTAAGTTCTTGACTTCTCAAACCCTAGTAAAAACTCATGCAAATCATTCAAAACATCATATAATTCATTGAAACAGGATAAAATGCATGTAAAAAGCATAAAGGCTTAATTCTGCAACAATTTGCCTAATTGGGTAGGAACTTTAGTTTCATAAAATCATAACTTAATAATAAAGCTTTAGGTTTTGGGCATAAGGTTAACAAAACCCTTACTAAATATTGATAAATGGGAAATCTACCAACTTATTGAGCCTTTATTTATGAATTATTGCCATGTTTTGATGTGAATTAGAGGTACTTATTATCTTTATTATTGTAAATGTAGGTACTCTTAGTCAAATAAATAAAGAAAAGAATTTGAACCCAAAAAAGTTTAAAATGGAGTTGAAGTACAAAGATGATCGGAAAGGGTAAAGTTCTGTCGAGAAGGGCAAGATGATATGCGAGCCGCAAGAAAGCGCCTACTTTTTGCAGGTGCCAACACACATTGAAGCTTGAACATTTATCTGTATATGAGCCACACTTCACCAAGGGAGATCGCCCATTCCCTCGCACCTGACTTTGCAAGTTTCTAGTTCTTCACTAATTGAGAAGCTGGGCACCTACGATCCACAAACCTCAAGGGGCGATCACATGTGATTTTTCCCTTCACATTACACATGACCCAAAAGGGTAATTTTGTCCAATTGTGTATGATGTATTTAGGAAGGTTACCCTTTTAGAGATCTGTACTAAGAATTATTTAGCAGTTTTTATTTTCCCAATGAAGAGAGTGATAGAGTACACTTTCTCTCTACTTCTTTCCTATTGAAAAACACCATTTGTAAGCAATTTAGAGCTTGGAATTTGTACTTAGCTTACATAATGAATGGAATATTGGAAAACCCAATTGGTATCTTCTCTTATTCCTTTGATATGAGTAGCTAAATTCTACTCTGGGGTGTGTGCATAATGGGTGTTTGAATTTGAGAATGGATGTTGATTATTGATGCTCATAATTGGTTATTTAGTATAGGTCTACTAAATTCTTTATGTTTTAAATATAAAATTGATGGTTATCAACATTGATTTAGTTTACTAATTTTGTACTTGCTGGAAGGAGTTCATGATTTGGGTCGGAATTCAATAGTGGAGATTTGTGATTTCCACCATAAATTAAGGCTAGAAATAGCTTGATTAAAGAAAATTTTCCATCAAAAAATCAAATATAGAGATAATTTGATTCACCTAAGCATTAATTGGTTGGCTTAAATGTCAAACTCTAGGGCTTGAGTAAAGACCATGGTAAATATATTTAGAAGGTTGAAAACCTACTAGATATAGCTTAAACCAAGCTACCCATGCTTTTAATTGAGAGTTTGTATGAATAATTAATACCCATCCCATTGCAAAACCCCATCGTAAGCACACTCCTAGTCTTCCTTCTTATGATTACTCAAATTATGTTTACGTCTGCTTTTGTCAATTTTCGAATTGTTTTCCAAAACCTTTTCCCCCTAATTTTACTTTAATTTACTCAAACAATTACTCAATCTAGCGAAATTAATTCTGATGTTTAGTGGCAAGCCATCATCCCATTGTCCGAGGATTCTACCATAACATCTCGTTGGGTTACTAACTTGTTTTGCTTGGCAATCGTTACCACCTCCTTTAGGAGAGTGCTTTTGAACGTCATAAAAATGGCACCGTTCTCGGGGAATGGTTTTTGATTTGCCATTTTATTATTGTTTAATTTACTTTTGTTGAATGTTTGTTCTCTTTTACTTTTTTTTGTTGGTTGTGACTTTGAATAGGAAGTATGAGCCCCACAAGCACTGCTACTAGTGTTAAGAACGACATGAGTGAAGGATCCCAAAATGCTATTTATTTACCTGATGCGATAGAGGATGCAATATATCAAATTACTAGCCAAATGCTCCAGTTATTGCACATGAAAGGTTTATTCAGAGGACTTCATCATGAGGATGACCACTAGCACATAAGGAATTTTGTGCAAGTATGTCAACCTTTTTCCTTAGCCAACATCACTCAAGAATCCATTCGGCTGCGCTTATTACCCTTCTCTCTAATGGGGGAAGCTGCTATTTGGTTTAAAGAATTACCAATAAGTACCATATCTACTAGGGATGAAATGTGCACTATATTCCTTGATAGATTCTTTCCATTTACCAAATGCTTCACTTGAGGTATGAAATCATTAAGTTCGAGCAAATCCAATGTGAACCTCTCCATAAGGCTTGGTCTAAGAGGAAGGTAGAAAAATGCTCAACCCATGGCCTTCCGGATGATATCCTCCTCCAATAATTCTACCCCTCTTTAGACTCCACAAATAAAACTATTATCAACACTTTGGATATAGGTGCTCTAATGGACCAACATTCGAGTTCGCTAAGATGTTACTTGAGAAGGTGACTAAAGCAAATTATGATTGGAATACTTGGGTATCTGAAGGGTCAATGGCTGCTACCTATGCTAACATGCTTGATGAATAGAAGAAAAATTATGCACGAAGGGACAAAGAGTTAACAACCATCAAAATTCTCCTCGAATTTATGACTAATCACGTGATCAATCAAAAAATTGAGAGTGTAAATGCCATTAACATTTTTGGAGTTGTAGAGCTAGTAGATGACAAATTCTACTCTTGTGAGGATGGAGAAGCGTCATCCGTTTAAAATCATGAGATGGGTTCCCATACGAGTCTCCAAAGAGTGAATCAAAGTTTATGAGACTAGAACATGGGAATCAACGTCGAAACCATGTAGAGGGCACGTCAAGAGTAGAAATCATGCTGGGAAGTATATTAGAAAGGGTGGAGTCCACTAATGTGGGAGTCCATGAGTTATGAAGTGATCTAGGAGTCCTTTCTCAAACTGTACATTCACATTTCTTCACTATCAAGCTTCTCAAAGAAAGAATGCATTGGATCACCTCTCAATTGAAGTATGAGCAAACAATCAACATTGAGGAGGTTTTTGTTGAAGGGAAAAAGTCAAGCCTTACTGATGGTAAGGGTTATGCCATAAATAAGCCCAAAAGCAAAAAGGATATTAGTAATAGTTATGTGGAGAATAATGATCATCAAAATAAGATCCCCAAGAATTGTAAGCCTTTTCCTAAATGTCCTCTTCCTTTCCCACAATGCATAGTGCACGAGAAAGAAAGGGAGCAAACTAGAGGATTTGAATCCATGTCGAAAAAAATTTCTATCAATGTTTCCCCAAGATCGACTTTAGAAGTGTTATAGTAGACCAGTTAGTTCCCCTCATATAACTTAGGAACAGTTCTCTAATGATTTCTTGGAGAAGTATATGCCTCAGAATGAGTGAGAGGGATTGAAGGATAAGTTCTCGAGGTTAAAGCAGGGTTTTATGTTAGTAGCCGAGTATAAGTCAAGCTTCTATGAGCTATCCAAACATGCTATTATGATTCTTCCTAATGAGCATAAGACGATGCGATGTTTCATCAGAGGGTTGAGATTTTTGCTTTACCTAGCAATTGAAAGTATGGTGTCTTCAAGCCAGTCCTTCTTGGATGTTGTTGATCATACTCGCACCATAAAGGTCATTCATTGCAAGGCCCATAGGGGAAGCGATAAGAGGGTATGCCACCAAGGCTACTATAGTGGTTCCCAGCTCTGTGGTAGAGGATTCCATTGTAGGGGTCAACAGTAGTAGTACTTTCAGTCTAGTAAGCCAGTGCAGGCTGCAATTTAGCTTTTTGGTTGTAGTCAGCCTAGGTACAGTGGTCAAAGCTCTAGTTAGTCATCATGGGGTTTATATTTTGGGTCTTCGGGCCATGGTGGCCATTATAGGTCGGCAGGTACTACGCATCATGGAAGAGCTTCTCAGGGTTGTTATAATTGCGGGGAGTTTGGTCACTTTCCGAAAGATTGTCCCTGGCGTGAGATGGCAGTGCCTTCAGCAACAGCTCAACCAGTTATAGTAGTAGAGCCACTGACCAGAGGTGTTGTTTGAGATGGTAGATATACTTGTGAAGGTACTCACCCAGTTAGAGTAGGTGGTGGTGCAAGTACACACCCCAGTGGGGTACGCAGACCATTATATATCATTCCATGTAGACTAGAGGCCAAAGATTCAGATTATGTGATCACAATTACAATTTCAGTTCGTCGCCAACCAGCATCTATTTTATTTGATCTAGACATCACTTATTCTTACATGTTTGTATACTTTGCATCTCGGTTGGGGTTGTCTAGTGTACCTTTGCCCATGCCTATATGTTTAGCTACTCTTGTAGGTGATTCTTTAGTAGTGGATCAGGTGTTTTGATCTTATGTGGCAACTATTTGGGAGTATGGCACTTGGGAATATCTAATTATGCTTGATATAGTAGATTTTGATTATATCCTGGGTATTGATTGGTTATCCCTTTATTGTGCGGTCTTGGATTGCTCTGTCAAGACTGTTACCTTATCCTTGCCTAGCATACCCTTTGTTGTGTTGTAGGATTCTGATAGCCGCACAACGTATGGTATTATTTCTTATATTTTGACTAGGAGTTTGGTGTCAAAGGGTGTTTGGCCTATCTTTCTTATGTCTGTGATGTTAGTGCCAACCTAACTTTTCTTTATTCTATTTATGTGGTCCATAAGTTTGTGGATGTCTCTATTACTAACTTACCTGACCTCCCGCCTGAGCGTGATATAGACTTTGCTATTGATGTCAAGATGGGCACCTAGCCTATTTCTATTCCACCTTATTGTATAAATCCTGCTGAGTTGAAGGAGCTTAATGTTCAACTTAAGGATCTTTTAGGTAAAGGGTTCATTCGGCTGAGTGTTTCTCCTTGGGGTGCGCCTTTTTTGTTTGTGAAGAAAAATGATGGGACTATGCATATGTATATTGAATACTGACAACTAAACAAGGTGATTATAAATAAGAAATATCCAATATCACATATTGATGACCTATTTGATCAACTTTAGGGTACAACCATATTTTCTAAGATTAACTTTAGATCTGGCTGCCATTATTTGAGGATTTGGGTGACGGATATCCCTAAGATAGCCTTTAGGACTCGCTACGGCTATTACGAGTCCCTGGTGATGTCTTTTGGGTTGACCAATGCCCCAACAGTGTTCATAGACTTTATGGACCACATGTTCAGGCTATATTTGGACTCCTTTGTGATTGTGTTCGTCGATGACATCCTTGTCTACTCAAGGAGTACGAAGGACCATGAGCAGCATTTGAGGATTATTCTCTAAACGTTTAAAGATTAGTAGTTTTACGCCAAGTTTTTGAAGTGTGAGTTCTTACTTGAGTCTGTAGAATTCTTGGGGCACTTGGTGTCCATGGATGGTATCATGGTAGACCCAGCAAAGATTGAGGCAGTTCGCTGTTGGGATAGGACCACTTCTCTTATCAGGTTTGCAATTTTGTTGGGCTGCCAGGATGCTACAAATGGTTCATCGAGGGATTCTCTTCCATTGTAGCACCTTTGACTAGACTGAATAGGAAAGATGTCCCATTTTAGCGATCCGATGAGTGTGAGGTGATCTTTATGAAGCTCAAGGCCTTTTTGGCTCCGACTCTGATTTTGACTCTTCCCGTTCAGGATCGGGGTTTACAATTTATTATCATGCTTCATGTGTTTGTTTAGGTTGCATTGTGATGCAACAGGGTCAAGTTATTGCATATGCTTCAAGAAAGTTTAAGGTGCACGAGCACATATGCCTCACCCATAACATACAGTTGGTGGCGATTGTTTCTGCACTTATGATTTGGAGGCATTACATTTATGGCATTCATCGTGAGATATTCACCAACCATCGTAACCCGCAATACATTCTGAGCCAGAAGGATCTTAATTTAAGGTTGCGTAGCTGGCTAGAGTAGCTGAAGGACTGTGATATTTACATTTTGTACCATCCATGCAAGGAAAATGTGGTGAAAGATGCCTTGAGTAGGAAGGCAAGGAGTATGGGGAGTTTGGCCTTCCTATCATTTTCTGAGAGACCGTTGGCCTTAGACATCCATTCCTTATCTAATAGGTTGGTTCGGCTTGATATTGTTAACCCTATGTCATGACCCAATCGATCATGATTGGCACCCACCCTATCTCTATAGTGGGAGAACCATCTAACGCAACCCTTAACCATCTAGAATTCGCCTAAGCCATCTTATTCAATTCACTACTATTTATCTCATTAAGCACAATCTTAATCAAATTAAATTGTTACTAATTCATTTAATATTCAAAACAAAAGAGTGCAAAAGTATCTCTAATTATTACAACCCTTGTGACCTGAAGTCACAGTGCAAAAACACTAAAGAATTTTAAAAAAATCTAAGTCTAATCAATATCCAGAACACGAAATAAAGGGAATGTCTTTGTCTTGAAACAAGGAACATAACCAACATAAAGATGATTCAACAGTTTCCCGGACATGGTGCGCACCCTTGAATCGATGCCTGAATCACGAACTATAGGCAAGGTCTTGTCTCAAACACTGGAATATACTCTGCACTCAATAAAAGGAAGAGAATAGGTAGTATTAGTACAACAACTAAGTATTGGTAGGTATCATCCGCCGACTCAACTCAAAACCATACGAATAAGCAAGTGAAATAAAAGTAATAACAATCAAAACACAACTCACAATTAGTTGACAAGCAAGTATAGTCATAACACTTCATCTCAACAGGATACATGTATATAAGTAATCAACTACGCTTAGGCAGATTCCTTCAACAATAGTCATCACAAATACAAGTACAATGAAATAATGATTGCATGCATGCAAGATGTACACATATACTAGAGTCAAAAGGGACTCTCAGCTATGACCTGCATGGGATAAGCTCTGTCCATGTACCAGTGTTGGCGTGACACCTATTCCAATAACAATGTCTGCGTGACACTCAATCCATATAATAGTGTCGGTGTCAAACTTGATCCATATATCACCTCAATACTATCTCAAAACCATATGGTCAATGCATGATACAGTCAATAATCACAAGTAATGAGCAAAAGTGAATCACAAACACCCAACTTACATATAAGCACAGAGTCAAGCAAGTCTTTACTACAAATTAAACCATAACCTACCTCGATTCCTTGCCCAAAATCAATAGTACACAATAGTCTAGCCTATTCTTTTAATTTCTTCCCGTTCTTGATCTATAAACAATAGATACACAAACTTTAATACAACAATTCACCCTTCCTAAGCATTAGGAATTCACATTTATCAAATTAACCCATGAACTAAACCTAGTTTATCACCCTAGGGTTTTCTACCATTTTAAACTCTTTGAATTCTTCATAATTTGACCAACAATCATGCATTCTACCATAGAAAGTGTTTTCTAACCTCTTGGGATCAGAAATAATTGATAAAAACATCATTCCCACCAATTCTCACTAGTTTATAACTAAGGGCTACATGCCAAATTCTACCGTGGCTATGTTTCTTACAATCCAAAGAATCTAAAGGAGTAATTCAAGTTTGAAGTGTAAAGTAACCTTACCTCAAAGATGGAAAACCTTGAAGTAACCTTGAAGTTTCTACGACTTCATAAACTTCTCCTCTAACACAAAATAAAAATCAAAATACAAATCAACACTTTAATAATTCCCATATTTCTTAATACCACCACACACTCTAATTATGCCTGAAACTAGGGCAGCCCAAAATTTTCAAATTTTGATCTAAGGGGAAATTAGGCGAAGGTTTTACTCTCTATTTCAATGTAATGATGGTTTGGGTCATTACATTAGATACCAATTCACCCCTTATTCATCCCTGAATGAAAACTAATCAAAATGATGCAATAAACAACTAAAAGATTTACCCGAATCTATGAACAAGCATGGATAGTGATTGTGCATATCCGCCTCCGTCTCCCATGTGGCTTCCTCAACCGGGTGGTTTCCCTACTGAACCTATACCGATGGAATGACTTTTATCCTCAACTTCCTCACAACCCTATACAAGATTGCAATTGGACCCTTCTCATAAGAGATCTCCTTATCAAACAATTCTGAATCCCAACAAATAATGTAGTCCCCATCTATGTGGTACTTCTTGAGCATTCACACATAAAATACAAGATGTACCCCTGAAAAACTAGTAGGTAAAGCCAACCTGTACACCATTGATCCTACCCCATTCAAAACCTCAAAGGGTCTGATATACCTCAAACTCAATTTCCTGTTTTTTTTAATCTCATTACACCCTTCATGGGTGACACTTTAAGCAAAACTTTCTCACCTTTCTCAAATTGCACATCCCTTACCTTATTATCTACATAAACTTATTGTCGACTCTAAGCTGCTACCGAGTTATCCTGGATGAACCTCACTTTTTCCATTGACTCCTTTATCATATCGGTGCCCCAAGGTCTCACTTGAAATGCATCAAACCATCTAATTAGTGATCTACATCTCCTTCCATATAAATCTTTAAAAGCAGCCATGTCAATGCGGGAGTGGTAACTATTGTAGTATGCAAATTCACACAAAGGCAGATATTGGTCCCACTGATCACAAAAGTCCATCACACAAGCTCAAAGAGTATCTGCAGGTACCTGAATCATCTGTTCTGACTGTCCATCAGCCTTCGGATGAAAATACATACTTAGGTAAATCGAGTCTTCTTTTCGATCTTGTACTCCTATTTTGACTTGATTATCCAGTTATGTTATTCTGACTTTATCTATTATGCTTCCACTTATCCTTGTAATGCTTGAGAATTCTATGACCAAGGGTTAGCTTAGGGCATTTGTGGTCCCAAGTCTCGTGTTACGTCTAGGAGGTAACCTCAAAGTGTGACATCCATAGTGGCTACGGGTCATTTATGATTTACCAGGACTGACGATTCAATTCTCAGGTAGTTCATTTGTGTTTTAAGCTTATTTCCCTATTTTAAAACTCTTAAAGTCAAAACAGTTGACTTTGGTCAACATTTGGAGTAAACAGACTCAGATGGGAATTCTGTCAGCACCATAATTCCATAGCATGAACTTTGGGATAGTGGAACCTTTGGTTTGGGTATCGAGGATTCTGGACTCATTTTAGTCTATTGGTTGGCTTTTGGCTAAAATGGATATATCCGGTATGGTACCCACTTTTTGTCAAAACGATCTCTGTTGGGAATTTCTTCAATTTTTTTGAGTTTGAAATCCCATTTTTGTTAGGGGACTATATTTTGTATGCATGCACAAGACTCTGAATTAATCCCAAGGGTCCATCCGAGCACTTTGGGACTTGGCAAATATTGTTTGTTTTTCCTAGCAGGTGCATCCAAACCCAACCCTCTGCGTTTGTGAGGGCTTGGCCGCATTTGCAAGATCACACATGCAGCGGCTCCACCGCATCTGCAAAGAAGGGGATCTGGGCCTCGACTTCTTTTCCTCTTCGCATTTGCAAGGGGCTAGCCGCGTATGCAGTGGCCTCCCCACTTTTGTGAAGGCCAGTGTCCTGGCAATATATATAATTTCCCTTTATCATTCAAACCATTTTACAAAAAAATCCTCCATTCTTGAGAGCTTGAAGTCAAGAATTGTCTAACGTATCAATTGTTAAAGCTTAGGGTCAATTAGTTATTATCCGTAATGGATTTTCTGCGTTAAATTCGTAAGTTCCCAGCTCTAATTCACTTCGATTCCAATTTTAATTCTCTGTTTATTCTTAGACTTGTTGGGCTGTTTTGAACTCAAAATAGAAGGTTGATCATGCTCAATCTTGAGTATGTGATCTTTGTCCAACATGGGATATAATTGCAAGATTTATTTTTGGATTCCATAAGTGGGCCCCATGGGTGATTCTCAACCTAATTTCCAACCCAAATTTTGAAGTAGTAATATAGGTAAGATTATAATTTTGATAGGTTGGCAGCAGTCGGAGGCTTTTCGAAAAGAAAAGTTCTGAAGTAGTGAGCTCGTGATCGCGTGTTTGGCCTCCAGTTAATTTATGGCTTACTTACTTCTAGACTTTGCTTGATTAAGATGTTAGTATGGTCATTTGCTAATTATTGGCAGGGTATTATGATTCGTATAATTTGATTTAGGTGTTTTGACCCTTGTAGCGTGATTAGTAGCTTTAGCATAAAATTTCGGTTGAGATCCTTATTCTAGGTGGTGTATCTATCTTAGTGCTTGGAATTAATTGTGTAGAACCCCTTAGGATTTGAGTTATTTGCCTTAGCTTAGCTTTGGGTTGTTTCTTGCTTAAGGTGAGGTTCCGGGTGAATTTATACTTATATAGTGACCTCAATTTATGCCTACTTTAGATTCTTTCCTAAGTGAGTAGACTGTGGATTTACCTTACTTGGATTTAGTTGTGCTTATTGGTTGGATCTAAATCTCTTCTTTAGTGTTATTACTTGCTCATTTTGGTAGATTATTTATTGGCATGAAAATATAGTTTTTGACCGAAAAGTGAAATTTTAGAATATTTAAGGGAATACAATTTTGTTGAAGGAAAAGGTACTTTTTAGCCAGGTTCGAGTCTGGGCAGGCATATTTACATTTAAGCCTCTGTTGAAGTCCGAACATGCATATTTATATTATTAAGCCCTAATTCAAGTTTGAACATGTATTGTTATTGTTTTAGGCCTTATTTATTTTCATTAAGATTAAGACGTCTGAATCTGAATGCACATCTGAATGATTACGATGTTGTCTCTAAATCTGAATATTGAATGATTAAGACCATTTATTTTTCAACATCTAAATATGTATAATTTATATAATTATAAATATAAAAAAAATATAATTGAAATTAAATTAATTATATATTAAAAAAATACTTAATTTAATAAAATAAAATTATTATTTGATTAAAAAAATGAGACATTTATGTTTGCTAGTTATAATGGAGATTGTTTGTAATGATGGTAGTAGTAGTATTGGTTGGTGTTAGTGGCTAGTAATTTTGGCGGTGATATTTCCAATGGTAGAGGTGGTTGGTGTTGTAGTGATTGTCATGATGGTGGCGATTAGTAGTGTTGGTGGTGGTTTTATGATAGTGAAGTTGGTTAGTAGTTGGCAGTGTAGTTGGTGGTGACTGAAGAATGTGTGATAGTTGGCAGCAGTTCTAGTTGTCATAGTAGAGTTGGTTGATAGTAGAGATTGACTGTACTGGTGATAGTGACTGATAGTAGTGAAGGTGGCACCGACGGTGACAATGATGGTGGCTGAAGAATATGTGGTGGTTGAGGGTGTGTTGGTGGTAATTGTCGGCAGTGCTAGTGGTGATGGTTGAGATGGTTAGTAGTAGGGATTGACTACAATGGTGGTAAAGGTGGTGGTGAAGGTGGTGATGATGGATACAATTATAATGATGGAGGTACTAGGGGCCCTAGTGGCTGATAGTAGTGGTGGTTAGTTATGGTAATTAGCGGCAATTCTATTTATGATGATGGAGGTGGATGGTAGTAGGGATCGACTATACTGGTAGTAGTGACAACACTGATGGTGGTAGCTAAAGAATATGTGGTGGTTGACAGTGTGTTGGTGGTAGTTGATGGTGGTACTAGTTGTGATGGTTGAGTTTGTTAGTAGTAGGGATTGACCACAGTGGTGGTGGAGGTGACTGTGATGGTGCTGGCAATATATATAATTATAATGATGGATTTAATAGGGGATGTAGTGGCTGATAGTCGTGTTGGTGGTTGACGATGGTAATGGTGGTGGTTGTGATGACAAAGGTGGTAAGTGGTGGTGACTGGTGATTATGGATAGAGTGATGGTGAATATTATTTATACAAGATTATCTCTTAATGGTATTAAGACTTTGTTCTAGATATTAATAATGAAGACCCATTCAGACTAATTAAGTGCTTAAATAATAATGAAAACAAATGCACTTAATGGCCTAAGGTCTCAATCATTTAGATTCAAACCTCCATTAAATGCAAACAAATGAGACCTAGTCAGTTCGAGTTCGGTCACACTTTACTATTGATTTACACTCAAAAATCTGATTGAAGTACGGTGATGTAATGATATTTTATGGCATATTTGATACTTTTTAACAAAGAAATTTTGTAGTTTTCATGTATTGTGCAATTTTTTTTATTGTGTTTCAGGAAGTAGATTTGATTCAACAAAAGGGTGAAGATGTGTCAAAAACGAGAAGTATTACTGACACTTTTGAGTTGAAACAAGTCATTGGTACAACTGCTACACTCAACATCAAAGACAGAGGGTGACACAGAAAGGAAAGTTATAACGACTAGTGTAACAAACAGTTTCCATAAGGAATGGTCCATTTCCTTGACCATTCCAGAAACCAGAAAACCGTCTGAAAGAAAAAGTTACAATGGCTCAAGAAATGATCCATTATGGGCTGTTAGAGACCGTTTTGGCTTCCATTCAGCCTGACGTATTTTTTATTTCCTAGACCAATGAGGACTTGGTTTGTACTAGACTATAAATAGAATTTTTAGGGTATTTTTGCAATTACTTTTTAGTCTATAGTTTTGACACGCTTTGACTATGAAAATACGTTACATTGCTTTGAGTTTTTTAACAAGTTTTGAGCTCTACTTTTAGTGTCATTTCAAGAAAAAACGTTTGATTATCAATCAATACGTAAGTATGTGTCTTTTGATTATTGTAGTTGTTCTTTCGTATATCATGGGTAACTAAACCTCCATTTTGGGATCGTGAATCCATATAATGAATGAATCTTAGGACAAAAGTGTGATTATTGGAGTGATTAGGTTGTGGGTGAGTCGTTGACAATAAGAGTATTGAAGATTAGCAGTTATAAATGAATTGAATGCCTTTACATATTAGTTTATTTTTGAAAGGGATTATTAACGTTGGGAATTATTAATGGAAGAGAGCTCAAGGAGTTAGTCCTTGTTTAATAGAATTTCGCAGGAATACGATAATTTTACTTAACCTACTTTGATCATCTGATTAGTGCACTTCATTTCATTTAGGAAAATAAGTGAAGAATAGACCAATTTTAGATCGGGAGATAATAATTTGTAATATGTTGATCATTGTTCACCCGCATTCAACCTAGAAATGACTATATTGACACTCGTAACCTTTAGAGGAATTCCATTATGTGGTAAAACAATCCTAGATTGCATAAACTTTGTTATTCTTAACAATTTATATTTCGTTAGTTTAAATTTCAATACAACAAACTCTCTTTTTGTTAAGGGATAAGATTTGACATAAAGTGAAGTAAATCAACAACTGCAAGTATTACATTTCTTACTATATTCCCTGAGGGATTCAACCCCATCCTAGTTGTTGGATTACTATATTTGACAATGATTGTTACACTTTTAAAGGGTGTAAATCGACCGTATCAAATTGTGGTGCCGTTGCTGGGGAATACAGTTTTGTGTCCCTTACTTATCCCATCACACTTGGTGTTCTTTGAATTGTTTGCAGGCGGCTATGGCTGCCAATAGCAGGAGAAATCAAGGAAATCAGGGAATCAATCAGCCACCTTGCAATCCTAATGCTAACTTGGATCCGTTATATGATGATGATGTGAACATCTTCGCAGCGGAGGTTCCCAAATTTCACTATGCCAGTCCAATTGTTCATCCGAGAGTGGATGCTGCCACTTTCAAAATTGAATAAGGAACATATGCTATGTTGAGGGCTGAAGGTATATTAAGGAATTCTTCTAAGGATGATCTGTATAAGCAACTGAAGAACTTCATAGATGTTTGCTGGATATACAAATAGAATCATGTATCAGATGAGGCATTCAGGATAAGGTTATTCAAGTACTCTCTGACTTGAGAAGCGTGCACTTGGCTCAACAATTTACCTCACAACTCCATACACACATGGAAAGAGTTGGTAAACACATTTATGAAAAAGTGGTTTCCTTCGAGCAATAAAGCTGAGATCCAAGATAAAATATTCTTTTTTCAAGTAATTACTTAGGGACCAGTTATATGAAGCATGGGATATATTCAATCAATATATCAAAATATCTCTATGTTATGGGTTTCCGGATCACATTATGATGGAGAAGTTCTACACAGGTTTGGACCCCATTTCTCAATCAGTTGCAAAAAATACAGTAGACAGATGTGCCATGGATAAGATTGCTAGAGTCACGCAAATGATGAACATGATGACATCTCACAATTAGGCTTTGCATTCGAGTGGGTAAAATGCAAGTTATATATCTTATTCCTTGGATAATCTAGCCAATGGAATCATGAATGAGATGAGACTATTGCAAGGGTTTCTACTAGCCTAGAGTTTCTCAACAAGAGATTGTCTGAAGATGATACCAAGAAGGTGAATGCAGTTGAGAGCATACCTCTTCAGCAAATATTGGTTTATATTCCAGAGGAAGTTGAGTTCAGTGAGGCACCGGCCACAAAGTTGAACATGTAAACTATATCAAAAACACTCTAGGTGGTCAACAAAGGCAGGGACATATGTTTCAAGGGCAGGTATATAACAACTTACAACAACAGAGAGCACATCAGCATATTTAGGGCAACTACCATAATGCCCATAACGTTGGGAATAGGAGTGCAAATCCTTGTATTCCTCCAAGTGGAAATCAACAGGAACAAGGATCATCAAAGATGGAGGGCATGTTAGAAAGAATTCTAGCAAACTAGGAGAGAGTAGACACTTCAGCAAATAATCTAACAGAAGTGGTAAGTTCTCACACATCTTTAATTCAGAAAATAGAACAACAGTTAAGAGATTTGTCTCAAGAACATAATCCAAAGTTGAAGGGTCCTATTAAGAATATTGATAATGTTGATGAGACAAAGAAGGGGCCTATCAAGAATATTATTGAAACATTTAAGTTCCCTCCGCCATTCCCTTAAAGATTGGCTATAAAGATGGAGGACACCAAATGTCTTAAGTTCTATGACCAGTTGAAGCATCTACCAATGAGCATCCTATTACTTAATGCATTCTAGGAGATGCCCAATTTTTCAAAATATCTGAAGAAGCTACTTAAGAAGAAAATATCTACCAAAGAGAATGATGTCCAGCTCACCCACGGGGTAAGCTCTATTATTTTGCACTTCCCAGTAGAGAAGAAAAGTGATCCAGGTGCATTCACGATACCTTGCACCATCGGGCTATGGGGGTTTGCTAAAGCACTATATGAAAATGGTGCCAGCATAAATTTGATGCCACTAGCTATATATAAGCAGTCCAGACTTGGACACCATAGGACTACCAATATGAGGTTGTAGATGGCGGATATGTTCGTGCAATGACCTGTAGGTATTGTTGATGATGTATCGGTAAAATTTGAAAAGTTCATGTTGCCGGCTGACTTTATGATATTTGATTATGTAGTGGACAAGGAGATTCCCATCATTTTTTGAACATCCATTTCTAGCTACCGGGAGAGCACTATGGACTCAGAGAGGAATGAGATAAAATTTCAAGTAAATAATGAAGAAGTTACCTTTCAGGATAACAAAGAAATGTCCTTACTAAGAAAGTATCACAACATCTCTGTGATAAATATGGTAGAGAATGCAGTAGAGGAAGCAATTGAATTAAAGGTAGAGGAGGACAATCTTGGTGAAGTGTTGGCTGCATTTTTGGTCAGATTCGATGGGAAAGACATAGAGGGTTATGTGGAGACTATGAATGCCCTAACATGGCTTGGTTCCTACAGTTACACGCCAAAGAAACTCTCTCTGGACCTGGAGAATAAAGTCATGCCACCAGTGAAACCATCCATCATTGAGGCTCGTAAACTTGAGCTAAAGCAGTAGCCTGCTCACCTCAGGTATGAATTATTGGGACCTAATGACACTTTATGTCACGCTACTAGGCTACCCCTAGATGTAACACGGGACATGGGACCGTAAGTGCCCTAAGCTAACCCCTTGATCATAGCATACTCAAGCATAACAAAGATAAGCAGAAGCATAATAGATAAATTCGAAACCACATAAATAGGTAATCAAGTCAAATAGAAGTATAAAATCCAGAAGGAGACTCGAACACTGTCTATGTCTGAAAAGCCTCTACATGACATACGGAGTTGCTAGGACAAGACTCTAGCTAACTCAAAGTAAGTAAGTAAAAAATCAACACAACTAAACCATAACAAGTCCTCGACCTAAAAGGACTCACAAACAGCTAATAGAAAGTGGCCTGGGAGCTCTAGCCACGTGCCTAAGAAGGAACACCTGATCTGCATCATCAAAGGATGCAGCCCAAGAGATGCGTTAGTACTATGGAATGTACTGAGTATGCGAGTGATGCATGAGCATGAAGAAAACATGCTAAGTATGCTTTAATAACTGAAATCATTCTCTTAAGGTAAAACTGAAAGCAATGACTCTAAGAAATAGCAAAAGCTGAAACATGATCATAAACAGGGAGTCTGAAATCTGAATAAAAGTCAAATGCAACTTAAAAGAATAAAATGTTTCTGTGGGAGGTTCTCTAAACGACATAGACCATGTGAGCTACATGGAATCCGATGTATACGCCCCATTGAGAGGATCCAATATACCTTGCCAGGGTATAGAGGCATGACTGTGGCATGATCACTAAAATTGATGCCCAATAGAGTGGACTTAAAACCTACGGGGGCATGTAGTTCTGGGACTAAGGGTACTCTCACCCAATCCAACTCGGTGCTAAATACTACTCCCAAAACATACATATAGCTCATATAATACTAGGGCATATCTGATGCCAAAACTGATCATATCTGATGACATATCTGTTGTCAAAATTGTTTAAAAAGCAATAAGACATATCTAATGCCATGCAATTCGAATTCTTACATGTAAATACTTAGCATAGCAATAGTTCGAATCATGCTTTTCCTTTCTAAATTCGTACTTGAAGACTTATGAATGCAATTTCATAAATACATAAGGCCATGATATCTAATCATGTCTAATTGTCACTTGAAAACATGCATTTCAAAGGAGTCATGCTAGAATTACACTTTAATGCATCGGATTGGGTGGTAACACTTAGGTAGGGGTAGAACTCAGCCCAATCAGTGTGGTGGTAATGATAGAGGAGGTAATCAGCCCAACAGGGGTGGTGCACAAGCTGGTGGTAAAAAACCACTTCTATGCTTTTAAGGTAGACTAGATACAAAGGCATATGACGTGGTGATTACATGTACAATTCTTCTCTATGACCACATGGCTTCAATTTTTGTATGACCTTGATTCTACTCTTTCATATGTGTCTGCTGGATTTGCTGAGGGTTTTTATATGATATGTGAACAATTTGATTTTTCTGTTAACGTGTCTACCCAGTGGGTGATTTTGTGGTTGTAGATATGGTCTTCTTTGTTTGTCCAATTATATTTGTAGGGAAAAATACTTTGGCAAATTTACTAATTCTAGATTTTGTGGATTTTGACAACATCTTGGGGATGAGTTGGTTGTTTGTTCACCATGCTATTCTGGACTATCATGCTAAGACAGTCACTATGGCTATGCCTGGGTTGGATAAACTAGAGTGGGAGGGTAATTGTAGTCCTTCTCCAATAAAGTTTGTGTCTTTTATTCATGCTCAGATTCTAAGAGTTATATGGAGCATGAAAATCATCTTAGGGTTGTGTTGGTATTGTTAAATGAAAGGGAACTGTATGAGAAATTCTCCAAATGTGAATTTTAGTTGTCTTCTGTAGCCTTCTTGGGGCATGTGATTTTTAAAGAAGGCGTGATGGTAGACCTACAGAAAATTGAGGCAGTTAAGAGTTGGTTCAGGCCTGTTTTGGTGGTTGAGGTTCATAGCTTTGGGGGATTAGCTGGTTACTATCGCTAATTTGTGAAGGGTTTGTATCCCTCTCCTCAGGGTCAACTACAGCAGATGCAACCCTGCTATAGCGAGATTTCCATAGCGGTCAGAGTCCCGCCATAGTGAACCTGACTTATTTTGCTACAGCTTGCCTTAGCGAGCCAAGTCTCACCACAAAGAGAAGGTGACCAAGGCAGTGGAAGACGGCGGGGTAGAATGTCTAATTAATGCCATTTTTTAGAGTTTATTTCTTGAAAACTCAAGAGTTCATTCTTAGTCCGAGGAGAGGCGATATTCTATTAAACTAGGGAATTTCCTTTCAGTGAGGCAAGTTAATTCATTCCTCTTATCATGTAGTAATTTATTTCAAAAGTAGAATTATCAGAATGACGATTAATAGTGGAGTTTTTGAGTTAGAGCCCTAAATGCATGAAAAAAGGGGGAAATCCCTATGGGAAGATGTGAATTCATCTACGATTGATTCTAGGTTGTCAATAAACACTTCCTAGCATATAATTCTTTTCCTTGAACATTAATTATGGGGATTTAGGACAAATTGATTGTTGAAAAACCCTTACCCATGGTTTCAGGCTATGAATAAGGGTAAAACTAGTGGGGTTGAATCCCCAAGGCTTATAATTAAAGATTAAGTGATTAATTACTCTTGTATTTGTTTATTTTAGACTGTGATCAATCTGAGTCATTAATGAATGGAAAAGTTCTTACGAACAAGCTTGGATTCAGGTTCTTCGGTTAAGGTAGGTTACAGTTTAATTAGAGTTGAGACTTTGTTCAGTATTTGTGTGCTTTTGAATTGAAAAACTTGTTGATTGGTTTGCAGACATTCTTGTGGTTGATGATTGTGATTTTTAATGCTTGAATTAATAAACTATTGCATATTGAATTTGATTAAAGTAAGTTATGATGGTTAAGTGTACTTATGATTTGGTGCACTGTGTTATATCTTGAGATATAGAGAATTTTGATATTGGTTAAGGAATCGGGTACCATGTCGGTGCCGATATTGGCATTGCTATTATTATTATTATGGATTGGGTACCACGCCAGTATGGTACATGGACCCTGATGCATCCCATACAGGACATGACTAGTTGGGAAGAAATAAGACCCTTTAGCATGTGTGTACAAAGGAGTACATGGACCCTGGTGTGTTCCTTGGAAGTCATGACTAGTTGGGCAGAAATAAGTCATGTAGCATGTGTGTACACATTTATTTTGATAGAAGAGTTATAACGACATATTGAGATGAAATCGAGATTGAGTGAGTAGCATTGTGAGAGTGAGATGGGCATAGGTCCATGATTGAGTTATGATTTTTCGCATTATTAAGTTTGGGTATTTGTCATATTCTTGAGGCATAAATGGTTTTAGGACTGTTTGCTAATATTGCTCAGCATGGTGTGAATATACTTGTGACAGATTGAACTGCTTGTTGTGTGTTGAAGTCCTATTTACTTGTTTTTTTAATTATGTTATACACTTGTTCTAAATTTGCTCGATCAATGATGCCTACTAGTACATAGTGGTTGTACTGATACTACCAAGTACTTTTCTTTTTTTGAGTGCAGACTATGTTCCAAAGGCTCAGACACAATCTTATCTCTAGCAGTGACAGCTGATTCGATCCAAGGGTGAGCACTACATCTTCAGGCTACCATAGATCTTCATATAGGTTCTTTTCCCTCTTTTAAACAATGGGATGTTTCCTTATTTTTGTTAGTTTTTGATATCTTAGACATGGTATTGGAGTTAGAGTTCTTGTACAATGACTTTCGGGTCTTGGGGATTATAATAGATAGTTGATTTCTTCTGCACTAATATTTTGTTAGTTTTTCAGCTTTTACTATTATAAAAGTTGGTTTAGTGTTTATTTTGTCTAAAAATGACTAATTAATTGGATTAGGCTTTAGCACCTACTATAACCTACCAGTAGGTAATTCAAACCCATAACCCGGAATGGCAAACAACATGCTAATAAGAGAAGGATATAGGAATAGGGTAGAAATACTAAATAACAGGTCTTGTGAAGGGAATAAGATGAACATACATGTATATAGGGAGGAAAAATACAAAATATACAAAAGACCCCTCATAGACCTGGTGTCAGTCAGTACAAGAGCCACTACAACTTAGGGAGTACGAGATAGATAGGTACAACATATACAAAATAGTCTCTTAGGGTACAAAATGAGACTAGTCCAAAGTAGAAGGAAAATAATAAACTATTGTTGTCAAGAGCTCAACCTGTATCTCCTATCAACAACTCCGCATGAAGGTGGTGTCAACACTGATAGCTTATACTAGGGTCTGCATTAGGGTAAATGATGTAGAAGTATAGTATGAGTACAAAAAAAATACGGTACCCAGTAGGCATCATAGGCCGGCAAAGCTCAAGTAAGATACAAGTATGATAAGATGCA